>KK117436.1:300139-339350 GCA_000611955.2 Stegodyphus mimosarum | reverse complement strand
GACGTCGTCATCTGCCGCCACCCAGCGCAGCGCAAAACAGCTCAGACGAGTACCAGAGGTGGTGTGGAGGAGACGAGTTCCACACGTGGACGAGAACAGACGTGTTCTCAGTTGACTTGCCTTCCAGGCAGTTTGAGGAATGATGTGTTATAGAATCCACCAGCATATGTGAATTCTGATCTTGTTCCCGAGATTCAACAAGATAAGCCAAACTGTGAACTGTTGATTATTACATGAACAATACGTGGACTATTCTTAGTCTTGGGGTTATCGTTATCCTTAGTTATGTCAGTTTATCATGTTATCATCCCATCTTTTATCATCTTTAATTCATACTAGTAATTTCGTAATAAATTCACTTTATGCTTATCTCGTGCTCTTGATCCTGTAATCCTACATAGATTATTTCCTTTTTAACAGGATTCTTTTGGTTTAGTGACTAATATCTTTATTTTGATTGAGTATTAATTAGCGATTTGAATCTAGTAAATAATTTGACGCTTACTTGGAAGTAAGATGAAACACTCTCTCTAATTTTAGTTACTGTTAATTGATGGTAGATTGGTTTATCCCCATGATAAGTCGATTAATCTGCTATCAATAACAATAACTGGTTTTTCAATACTTAAAAAGTTTACTTTTGATTTTGGCATTTTTACGATTTAATTTTTCCTTAACTGTGTTTAAAGCAAGGAGGACTGAAAATTCTATATATATTTTTTTTTAATTCTGAAACATACCTTTTCAATAATGTTTTTAAATTGAATTTTCCGCTGCTTGGAGATGTAATATGGAGAGTTTTCGTTTTATAATTTATAGTATATATATTGGAGTTTAACCAAATTGCGATATTTTCTATCATTCTCTTTCTATTATCATTAACTTTACGTAGCAGAAAGAGTACAGAATTAACTTATAAATGGCTTCTTTAGAATTAGCCCTATATTTGTACTTGCTTTCCAATCGAAATAAGCAGCACACCCTCACGAAGGAGAATTTAGAGACTATAAATGTTTTGTTACTTAGTGATAAATGATGCCAAGAAACCGTAACTGTTGATCTGCGTCTGGTAGAGGAGTGGATCAACACATTAAGGTCCAAGAAGAGAAATTATTTGGTTTCTCCGAATGCAATAGTTCTTTTTCTCAGTGTGCTTCTAATTTCGTGTAAAGAACATCATCAAATACGAACCTTTTGGGATATTTATGACATTACTTCTCTCAAAATAAATATCCCACAAGGTTTGATTATTAGCGCTGTGAGTTAAAATATATTATGATTTACATCATAGATATTGCGGTACAGAAACTGGCATTAAAGCTGTACAGTTGAATAATATAAAAACATTTCTCATACAAAACTTATTCATTTCTCATGCAGTTGTTCGTGTAAAAATGCTGATAACAAAAATAACTCTTTCGTTTCCTGTTAAAATGGTTTCTTAATACATATGTATATACAGTTCTGAGTTTTTATATGTAAATGTAAATATGAAATGATATCGTACAGTTAATAAAAATACGATGTGGACAACATATTACTTTTTTGTAAGGCCTGTTAAATTATACATAATTTTTACTGCACTTCATTTAAATTGATTTTCTCCGATTTCATTAATGTATATTTCTCAATTAATTCAGTTTAACTTCGCGGCGAGGTATAAATGCATAAAAATCATCATTAAAAACTGTATAATAAAAAAATAAATAATAAAAATCAAATAAAGTAAAAAACAGTTTGTAGCCATTCCTCAATAAACACGAACGCCGGCTAGCTTTAAAAGTATTTATTAACAGTGTACACAGGAACGGGTACAAGGAAATATACATAAATATTAAACATACAACGGAACATCAAACATTCGAATTACAGACATCTACTATATGACAACCTAACGTCATCGCGATTGGAGGTCGACTGGCTTAGACTGTTCGTCTTCGCCACTCGGTGGCGTTCAATATAATTCGGTTACGGTTAAATAGTTCTGTTACATCTTCCCCCTCTGACTTCGTAGACGTCTCGGCAAGAAGTCAGGAACTGACCTTTGTCTACGTTGTGCAGCGGGTGAAGAACAAGATGGACGGGCTCGGGTGTGATGAGCAGTAGCTTTAGTTTCAAGAGCATCTTTTGAAACAGACACAGATTCGGTTGGTAGAACTCGTTTTGGGCGTCCTCTTTTCTTTAAAGGAACCACTGGAGTTACACGAGCTGAAGTCTGAAACTTACTTTGATCTTGAAACATGATATTTGCCAAGAATTTTGTCTGGTTCGTAAGATCGGCAATATCATAAGTAGTTGGAGATCTTGTAGTCACTATTACATAGGGACCATCTCGTTTAGGCATGAATTTAGCAGTTTTCTTTAGTGGACCTTTGCTGACTAAGTAGAAAGTAACCCAAACTTTATCTCCAGGAGCAAATTTCGGAGTTTCTTTTCGTTTCTCATCAGCATATCGTTTCTGCTTATCTTGATGTAATTCGACCCTTTCTCGTACTTGTTGTACATTTCTTGCAAAACGTTTCAAATAAGGAGTTATTTCGGGAATAAAATTGTTGTTCTCAATTACGGCTCTTATATCGTGTTTTATATCATCTAAGGTTCGTAACTCACGTGCAAATTGAAGAAATGCAGCAGAATGTCCAGTTGAATCACACCTGGCGGTATTCAAAGCAAACCTTATTAAAGGCAGTTTATCCTTCCATGACTGATGGTCATTACCAACAAGTATTGCTAAACGAGGTTTCAGATCTCTATTCTTTCTTTCAACTGGGTTAGACTGTGGGTGATAGACAGGAGTAAGACTCTGATCAATGTTCAAGATATAGCATAGTTGTTGCATAACAGCACTACTAAATTGTGCACTATTATCACTTACTATTTTTCTGGGTAACCTGAATCGAAGGGCAACTTCTTCCAAAAGAGTAGTGGCACATTCTCTGGCCGTTGCTTCCTTTAAAGCAAATAGTTTGGGCGCCAGTTGTAGCCGTTTCTCAATACACACGAACGCTGGCTGGCTTTAAAAGTATTTATTAACAGAGCACACAGGAACGGGTACAAGGAAATATACAAAAATATTAAACATATAACGGAACATTAAACATTCGAATTACAGACATCTGTTATATGATAACCTAACGTTATCGCGGCTGGAGGTCGACTGTCTTAGACTGTTGGTCTTCGCCACTTGGTGGCGTTCAATATAGTTCGGGTACGGTTAAATAGTTCTGTTAAAGTTAAATTTATTTTTTGCGACTAGATTTTCTATGCAAAACCAAGCAAGGCGGCCAGCGGGCAGGACGCTAAAATTTTGTGGCACAAAAATTTGCAGTTAACATTTAGCCCCACTGGTTAAAAGGTCCTTAAGTTAGTGCACCAGCTGACTTAATTCACTGTACTACTATGCACAAAGGTCACGAAAAAGTACCTTTTGAATTATTTTTTACTCCGTTTGCTTAAAACAAAAGTCCCTTATCCTGTGCGCAAAAACAAAAGTCGCGCAGAAACTGTTCCTCCAAATGTATTGGGGAATGGTCAAATTGTTCTTTCAAATGTAAACAAATATCCGCCACGTTATCCCTAGTGCCACTTACCTTCTAAATTATTGATAGTTCTAAAACGCTTGCATACAGTTTAACTAGAAGCATGGAAACCTTAACTGGAACATATATTGAATTATGTGGTTTTTATATTCTGGTTAATGATTTTCTGCCTTTAGTTAATTTGCATGCAATATTTGTACAATTATTAAAAATTTAAAAGGTTAATTGGCGAGTTAAGCATAAAGAACCGCCATTTGTCTACATTTGAAATTCAGTAAAAAAGTGAATGAAGTCAGTTTTAGCATCTTCAATGTGTTTTTGTCGAATGGGGCCAAAAGTATACTTTCAGTTTTGTGCATAGAGAAATCAGCCTTCTCGCCTGGCCAAATTACTTCGCTTTGCTTCAAAACGCCAATTTTAATTGTAAAAATTGTTTTTTTAACTGTATTTGGTGTTTTATGTTTTTCTGTACTTTACAATTTTTAATGAAGTTGCTTTGACATTTTATGTATTTTTTCTTTGCCACGAAATAAGAACTGAATTTAATTGAATGAGAAATATATTTCAGATGAAATTCGAGGAAATAGATTTAAATGAAATTCAGGAAACAATGTGTGTTATTTAGCAGGACATGCAAAGAAGACATCCGTTGTCCACATCACATTTCATTTGTTTGTTAATAGTTATTTATAAGTAATTTTGCATCCTAATGAGTTCTAACTTAATACCTTTATAGCGCTATTATTTCCTTTCTTCAGCAGAATGCAGTTAGCTAGCAAGTCATAACACTTTAAAATTTAGTTCATGATAATATATTTAAAAAAAAAACTTTTCTAATGCACAGATTTCAAGATAATGGTTTATCATCCCCTCAAGATAATGGTATATCATGGTTTCAAGATAATGGTATATCATGGTTTCAAGATAATGGTATATCATGGTTTATAATGGGATACGCTTACCTCAAAAATCAAAAGCAGAACTGCCTAATATGCCCATGAGTCTCTTTTAACATTGTAACTCTTGATAGATATTCAGACAGGACGCTTAAAATGCACGCGAATATCCCTGCATCGGCTATACATCTAAACTAAGTACTGTAATTTTTTTCTGTTCTTTTAAATACGCGGTGCGCAGAACAAGTCTCATATTTAGTTTTCTGTTACATAAAGTAAAATAAATTCTCTCCGCAAAAAAAAAAAAAAATAGCTTGGTTTACGTGATAAGATCTTACCGTTGTTAAACAGAAAACGAAAATAAGAAAATAAACTAACTTAATGTTAAGTCTGTATTAGAATTCTTTTTTCCAATTTAGTAATAAGTCTCATAAAATTTGAAGAAATAAAACGATACGAGAATGTAGCAGAAAACTACGAGTAAAAGGAAAAAAGTCTTATATAAATGACATTCCGTGAGAGCCCTGAAACTCATAGAACCACTAGAGAAAGTTTTGGACATTTAATGAACCATAACTTTCAAAACAATACGTGACTTTTTCGCCTAGCTCGTGATAGAGATGTGATTTGGAATTCGTTACGGCGGAAATCGCTGCTCCTAAAATACGACGGAATTTATCGGAAAACAAAAAGAAAGCTGTAGGTTATGATGCTAGATAGGCTATTAAACATGAATTCATAATTAAAAGATCAATATCCGTATTGTAGTTTAATCATTGTTTAGAATATGCATGTTTTATGACGCGGTTAAAGTTTTAAAATAAATGAAACATAACGGTATCCATTACCAATGCTATTATTTCGAGGGTGCTTTCAGGTCCACCAATTACAGTCAACTCCGAATAACTTCGAAAGAAATCCACCGTTAAAAAATAGTTACATTATTACATTATTACTAGATTATTATGCAAATATGAAAACATTAATCATAAAACATCAGAGTAAAATAAAATAATCTAGGGAAAATGTTTAAAGAAAAAAATATTCGTAAGGTATCAAAAGTGATAAAAAAGAAATCATACCATTAGTGTGTTTTTATATACAAAATAATGCGTAATTTACTTGTACTTAAGTTTGAAAAAAAGTGTACAATTAAAAAAAATGTTGCTAGCGCTCCCTTGAATTTAGTGACATTTTTCAAATTCTCCTGTAGGTGTTGTTTTTCAACCCTTTAAAAACCGAAACCTTCGCTAACCTGTATGTTTAAAATACCGAAACGCCCGTCCCCGTCTATTAACCGGCTCGTCTGTTTCCTCCTTTTCCTATCCATTAATGTGCAGAGAGATGTGAAGATTTAAAATGACATCCTTTCTTCTTCCTAATAAAGAAGCTTCCATTAGCCTTTCAGGACAAGCTGTCTGCAATAAACTGATACAATGCATTTGTTGGAACTGCACCTGTTCTTGTATACCTTAGGGAGAGGGAAGAAAACAACATCTCAATCTCGGGCGGTTGTGTTTATTTGAATGAAAGGCTGTCTCGGGCGTTTTGGTCTTCAAAGGGTTAATAGCAGTCATAAACTAATTTCTTCATTTCTAACGATGCTTATTATTTTCTTCCATAGTGTGTTACTTTGGGGTTTTAAATATTGACTTAATTTATACAACCCAATGAAATTTTGCATCTGATTAAGCTGTTTGAGTATACAGATACATTTTGAATAACATTCTCTATTACTTATACTAGAGTTATTGTTTCTTTCCCGTGCTACGCAAATGTCGATTAAATTAACTGCGATTATGAATGTACCGTGGGGGGATGATCTTAAGTAAATAAGGAGTTGATTCTGCAAATAAGGAGTTATATTTGTATAATGAGAGAAATGCATAATTTGAGTTGTAGAATCGAAGTATAGAAAGAAATCGGTATGCCAGGTTAGAAAAGTCCAATTTTGTTTCCAAATACGTAAGTTAGAATAACGCCATATGTGAATCTTATATGTTGTATCATTAGGCGCTTTTTGGTTTCGAATATTCGTTTTCGAAAGTTGAATATCGTGAATCAGCCGATCAGAACGAAGGATATAGAATTGTTCCCTATTTTTTTTTGTACCGGCGTACAATTATAATTAACATTATTTAATAACAGATGTAATGGCAAAGCTTGCTACAGCTCATCTAAAGTGAGAAATGCGCTCATGGAAGAATTTTAAAGGGAAATATGTCATAATGAAGTCAGACAGAACGACGAAACCTCCCATGCAGCACCTCACCACTCATCGGCATTTCAGCCCAGGTCGAAATAACCGTACACCGCTTGGTCGAAGTTGCTCCAATAAGGCACTTGTTAATGGGGAGGGAAATTTGTTAAGTTAGGTTACGTACGTAATTATAATTCGATTATTTAATAACAGTTTATTTACAAATAAAACACAGTACTTACGTTGAATCAGAAAAGTTTTCTTCGTCAGAAATACTACCAACATGTTAGTTAAGATGAAAACACTAATTGCAGTATTTTCATTGGAAAGTAAATGCTAAGGAGCTGGTAAAGTATAGGAACGATAAATTTAATTTATACGAACAAAAAAGGCAGAATACGCTTTTATAACCCGCGTCGAACTACCAGTGTTGAGAGTACGAAACTGGAATTTGCTTTATTTCATAAATTGTAGACCTTTAACAATTTTTTTATTTTAAAACTCAACAGTTTCAAAGAGAGCGAGCAGTGAAAAACAGTAGGAAATTAAATACCACCGAGTGAATTCCTCTGTAAAAAATTCTAAAGATATGCTGCTTTTAAATATTTTTAGCCCAAAGCGGCATTAACGCAGATGCTCTGGAAACATGTGTTCGTCTGCATATGAAAAAACACATGTTTGGGCGTAATATAAAATCTCAAAGCTTTCAGTTTTTTTTATTTTATTTTATTTTATTTTATTTCATTTTGTCTTTTACTTTTTTAACCCAAAACACCATTAGCCCGAATGAGCTATTATCTCGAAACTGTCATATCAATAAGCAGCATATCACTTTTCAAATTCTTGCCACGAAATATTATCGCACTGTATTACTTTTAAAGAAATGAAGTAATAAAGAATATGCTTAAATCTATGCACGTTTCTCGCACTGTGTAAAAATGACAGTATGTTTTTACACAGTGCGAGAAACACTATTTTATTTGTGATATAAGTCTTTATATCACAAATTTTAAACCCATCCGTTATCCTCCAACCGAATTTGTGCACCCGGAAGCTCCAGTTTTGAGTTTCGAATTTTTCTTACGCATTTTGTAAAACTTTAATGAATTTTTAATATGTTCAAAGATTTGAAAGTAAGCAGTGACAATACTGTAAGGATAAAAACATTGTTATCTTCAGTGCGCGGGAGTATGTACTGGAAATTCTGAACATATGCTGTTTATAAATATTATGTGATTTTGCTATTCAACTGAATTTTATGTGGCGTTAATGGGAAGAACATGATATATAAATTATAAGGTATTTTCTCCCTCCTTCCATCATGCATTCGTGGTGTAACAGTAGTACGTTCGACGCGTATTGCGCATTTTCCACAACTCTTGCTTCAAAATGACCTAGTGACTCTAAAAAAGTGGTAGATGATAATTCTTTACCACCTGGATTTGGCGCCTGAGTCACAAAATCTCCAGTAATCCTTTAAAAGGGAGAGTATATAAGGTATTTTGTCGGTCCTTTCTGCATGCCTTCGTGGTGTAACGGTTAGCACACTCGGCGCGTATTCGACAGGTCCAGAGTTTATATGCTGGAACCACCAAAATTTGGCGTTCCGGTAACCCTAATCCCCAGTCGCCCTTTAAAAGGGGGAGTATATAAGGTACTTTCTCCTTCCTTTCAGCATATCTTCATTGCCTAACGGTAGCACGCTCAGCGCGTATTCGAGAGGTCCAGATTCGAGACCTGGCTAGGTCATCCCTCTTTTTTTTTGCTTTTCCTTCTTTAAAATAACCTAATGACTCCAAAAATTGATAAATTTAACACACGAATCGTTAATAATAAAAAGATAAATAAAACGTTAAATCTAAAGGCCTTTCAGATTTTATATTACGCCCAAAGGGGAGATCCTTAACGTTTTGCGTGTTACCTTTGTTTATTAGCATAAAGTTTAATTCAAAAAGAATATCACAAAATATTTTAAAAGAACATAACTTTAAAATTTCCGTTAGACAGTCTCGCGCGCTGAAAGTATTAAATATTTTTTTTCTCTCCGTACTGTGTGGCCATTGCTTGATTTGAAATCGTTGAGGTTATTAATCAAAAATTCGTTAAAATTTCCACAAAATATGAAATCGATAATAAAACAAATTCGAAATTCAAAATTCAGGTGTTCAGGTGCCCATGTTCGGGTGGAGGATTACATTATTCAAAATTTGATGGCTCTAGGTACCGTCGTTTCTTTACAAAGCGAGAAACATACATAAATTCATGCTGATTCTTCATTATTTAATTTCTTCTTTCTAATTCAAATATAGGGCGATAATATTTGGTGGCATCAATTTAGAAAGTGATTCAAGTTTTGTAGTGAAAAACAATAAAATGCTGTTTTGAGATCAATAGCCCTTCTGCGCTGACGCCTCTTCGGGCTAAAATACGCTTGGAAGCCAACTTACTAAGAAAATTTCAAATTAATATGTTCAACTGAGAAAAGACTAAAAAAAATGCATGCCAAGAATTAACACTTCATCAGGAATTCTCAATGCATGTTGCTTTTTACATTTTTGTAACTTGGCTGTAAAACTAACCTATAGTTGCTCTAAGTACGAAAAAGCTAAAAAGACAAAAAGAAATGGGTTAGCTGGAGTGAGTGCAATAGCAGACCACGAGCTCAGCAAGAGCTCAGACTAGTAGACTGCGAGCTCAGCGAGAGATTAGAAAAAACTTAACTTTTTAACCTTTTTGGGTGACTGACCATTAAAGTGTGAGTTCTCTCAGATTTCTTTAAAGTCATATAAGCATAACAGCAATAGCATGCATATAAATGGAGCTGTTAGAACTGATGGGCATTAATTTTTCATTCTGCAAATATAGATGTGCTTTTAATAACAGCATAATATTTAGTACAAAGGGGCAATTTGCTCTGAAGGACTATTAATTTCGTTTTGGTATTTTGCATTGATTCACTATAAATGTCGGTTAATTTTTCAAATTGTTGCCACCAAATATTAGAACACTGTATCATATTTAAAGAAATTAAATAACGAAGAACCTGCATAAATGTATGTAAATTTCTCGTATTTTGATGAAACAGGTCCATTAAATTTTGAATAACGTACGTTTCCACCCGAATATGGGCATCTGGAAGCCCAGACTGGGAATTTGGGATTTGTTTTATTACCTATTTCATACTTTGTTAAAACTTTAACGAATTTTTGATGAACAAACTCAACGATTTCAAAGCGAGCAATGGCAACACTGTAAGAAAAAAAGAGTTTTAGTCTCCAGCGCGCGAGACTGTGTATCGGAAATTCTAAAGATATCTTCATTTTAAAATTATTCTGCGATATTGCTGTAGAATGGAATTTTATGGTTTAAGTGTGAAGAACATGATATTTAATAAATAAAGGTAACCCACAAAACGTTGAAAAACTTTGAAAAAATGCCCCTTTGGGCGTAATGTAAAATCTGGAATCTTTCAGATTTCTTTTTCTTTTCTTTTTTTTTCCAGAATAAATAATTAAAACATTTCAGACTTAATGGTGAAAGGTAAGGCTGCATGTATTCAGAATGATTCTTTCAACTTTCTAATAGAAGTGATAAAACATTGACAGAAGATCAATAAATTATATGAAAGTTTCTGATACGTTTATAAATGAATGTTGCCAAAAAACTTTAGATGAGCCCCAAAATCATTTTATTACTACTATTTTACTACTTTATTACTAGTTACTTATATTTGTTGGAGCTAATGATAAAAGTTGTGGAATTATTCAATCATAATATGAGTACGTAATTGACATTGTTCTTTTCTCTGTAAAGAAATCAATGAATGTAAAGGTCCATAGAGAAGTTATAAGGTTAAATGAAATATGCTAATTAAGAAATAAATAAATAATGTAACCGAATCCTTAAATATTCCTCTTGCATTTGTCGTATTAATTATCCCATTATATGTTTTAACTTCAAATCATAGGCGTTTCAAATTATGAGAACTATTCAAAATAAACTTCTATTAAAAACTAAAAAAAATGCAACGGACATTAAGTTTGATCTTTTAAAGCAACAGTGAAAATGACAGATTAAAAAAAAGTAATTTGAATGTTTAGTGGAAAACTCTTTTAAAAGCATGTACTAAAATATTTATTTAAAGAAGTAGAAAGCGTTTCTTCTTTTATCGACAGTTTGCCTCTGTTCAAAGTTTATATAAATAACACAAACAGAATAAAATTCTTCAGATTTGTGGGTGTGCTAATCAATATTAAAAAGTTTTGGTATGACTTTTAAAAAAAGTCAGGAATCTAAGAAAATAAATTCCGAGGATTAGGAAACAGAGAAAAAAGAATATATTTAAACAAGAATTATTTAATAAAAATATTCCTACACCTAGTCCTATTAAAATATATTTATTAGAATGAACAACTCAAAAGAAAAAGTCTTTAGAAAGAAAATTGAAGATTTTTAATTAAAAAGCGGAGGAAAATGTACTATTTCGAACAAATTATTTATTTAAACCCTGAACACGGCGGAAATTCGAAGCTTCTGAGAAACTTTTTAAAAATTTTTATTTGTATTCTTGTCATTTTTTTACTACAGGGAAAAAAAATCTTTTTCAGTTATACAACTGCCTTCCAATTATATCCTAATCGGACCAACCACAATCATTCCTCAAGAATTGCCGAAAGGTATGAGAATGAAAATATGCAGGAGAAGAAAAAAGCATAAAATCCACGTCTGCTGTGATAGTTTTCCTTTTACAAAACCTTTGTTACTGAGTAACAATAATCATTAAAAAGCCACATAGAATACCTTTTTTCCTTTTTCGAACACTTTTTTAACATTACTTTTGCCTTTAGTTCCTCAGCTCAGCAAAATTTTAAAGGCCTTTCCTAATGAGGTAGTAGCCCCAACGTTTTGGTGGGGCCCTACTCTCCCCTTTTTTCTTCTCTTCCTCCTGTCTGAGCTCGGGAGCTTGAAACGGGGAAAGGGTCTTTATCTGCGAAGAACACTCATAGCTTATTGACAGCTTCTAATGGGACTTATCGAACGCAGAAGGAAAGATAACTTTTGCAAGGGCTTTGCCTCAGCACGAGGGCTAATGCAAAAATCCTTCTCTCTGACTCTTTTTTTTTTTTTTTTCTCGAACTTAAAAGGCAAAAGTTATCTCTCCATGGGAGCATGCGCCTCATTTTTGGATTTATTTACATTTTTTTTAGAGAATTTCTTTCCTGAGCGACATAGCTGAATTGTGGAAAGAAATTTGGTTACTGTAAGTGGTTGAAAAAAAAAGAGCTGAGAAGTAAGACTCCTGATTATCCATTTTAGGAGCTTGGATTTCCTGAAACGTAAAAGATCTCCTTTCATTCTCTGTAACGACAGCTTATTGTGAAAATAAACTTATCAAAATTTAAATATAGAGTTTTCTTAGTCCCTTTTTGAAAATTTGAATTTTTGAAAAGAGCCGCCCCAATTTCAAGCCTTTTTAAAGACCTGAATGCGTGCTTAAAGAAGTGAAACGAAACCAGAAAATGTTACTTTATTTCACTCTTCAAACGTGTATTAGAAAATATTGGAGAAAAATAACTTTACTGGTTTTACGACTAAACAAAGGAAGGTAATCAACGTAAACATGACGCTAAAAAAAAGTAAAAAAAACTCATCCGTCATTTTTTTACCATGATTTCAGTCTAATTTTAAGCGCGTTCTCCTATATGAACACAATAGAAAGATAGCACTTGGTCGAAAGAAGAAAGGGGATACATGAAATCAGTTTTTCGTGCCTCATAAGGAACATAATTAAAGCTACATGATTAAAAATTGATAGCAATAAAAGTTTTGGAAGCTTTTAGAAAACTCCAAACCAGAGCGGCGAATCAGAGTGAACAAAAATGTTTTTCTTCCGAAAATGAATGTTGCCGTTTATGTATTAACAACGGAAGGGTATTGAAGAGCTGTTTTCTTTCTTCTATTTGGCATACTACATGTGTTCCTTTATCTGGCAGTCAGTGAGAAGTTATTAATTTTTATTTGTAGTTTATTCTAATTTTTTGCTGTATACCTTCAGTCGTGTGCTATTAAAATATCGTTGCGTGCCTAAGGATATGTAAAGGATTAATGTACACACAGCCGATAATAATTTGAGAAAATTTATTTTACCAGAAAAAACTCTTAACACTTCTAGAACTTTCTCCAAAAATATTCGTGCAATTCTTCTCGGTATTACAGGGTACAATCAATAGTTACACTCTAAATTATTAAAAACGTTTAACAGAACGCAATGCAAACGAAGTCGACTCTGAACTAATAACTCACAACAAGGGCTCTCTCCGGTCTTTTATAATTTTCACACGGCCGCCGAGAAATCCCTAAAAATTCCTTTTGTCTAAATTGCTGGAAGGCATATAATGTTAAAGTTAGATCTAAAGGTTGTATACGGTTACAGCTGCATATAGTTATCAGTTGCATTTATTGACTTAGGATACCCGTTACAGTTAGTTATACAGGGATCGGATCCAACATATCGCATAATGGTAGTCAAGTAGCGGCTCTTGGCAATTTCTCGCCAAATTTGGCGAAACAATTAGTAGCCAGCTTGACGATATCTCGCAAAACGATACAGATGTTCACTTAATGTTAAATAGACTTGCCCTGTATTCTTACTTTTCCGGCAAAGCTTCATTCCTTCATTCCTGTTTTTCATGTTACACTATTACACACACACACACACACACACACACACACACACACACACACACAAGGGGGAAAAAACTGCAATTCCACTAAAATTAATGATTAATTTTACTAAAATGCTCATAATAGTATACTTCTAAAAACTATTCTTTAATTTTGTCAGATGTATAACATCTAGAAAAAGACTACGCAAATCAAGAGAAAAAGAACGACTTTAAGACTAGAATTATGAGAACGGTCATTTTGACCACATCTACATTTTAATTGGGCATCACTATTTTAATTCTTTATTTATAACTGATATTTTTTTACTTTATCTAAAAACTTTCGAATAATACATGATACTTTTTTGTTTATTTTAATTAATTATTTTCGACAATATTAGTTTATATCTAGAGTTACGGCTATTGGCCATTTTGACAATAACCAGAAAATTATTAGATTACTCAATACTTTTATGTCTTTTTAGCTATTTCCGGTTTGCTGTTCGAGAAGCAAATGTATTTTTGTTAAGAAAGATTGCATTCTTAACGGAAGTAAGTGGGAAGTTGAGAAGGGGGGTTGAATAAAAACACCTGTTTCGATTTTTTGCGAGCCAGGTTATAAGGTATTTCTCCCGCCTTCTTCGCATGCCTTCGTGGTGTAGTGGTCTGCATGCTCGACGCGTAACCGAGAGGTCCGTGGTTCGATTCCCGGCGAAGGCGTTGCTCATTTTTCATGTCTCCTGCTTCGAAATAACCTAATGTCTCTACACTGGCGCCCGAACTAAAAAGGTGGTGGATGATGATTCTCCACCACCGCGATTTGGCGATTGGGTCCCCAAAACCCCAGTCGCCCTTTAAAAGGGGGAGTATATAAGGTATTTCTCCCGCCTTCTTCGCATGCCTTCGTGGTGTAGTGGTCTGCATGCTCGACGCGTAACCGAGAGGTCCGTGGTTCGATTCCCTGCGAAGGCGTTGCTCATTTTTCATGTCTCCTGCTTCGAAATAACCTAATGTCTCTACGAGGTGTCTGCGCATTTCGTTTGTGTTAGAAAGTTTATTTTTCGGTACGCATAAATGTACTTTTACTTCATTTGGATAGTTTTGTTGCTCTGATCATTTAGCGCAGAATCGTTGGTAGAAAATATTTAACAAAGAAAGGCATGCTCAAAATTTTTGGAAGTCTTTATCGCGATAATTCTGTATCAGAAACTGAACCGGATGAAAAATTTCATGCCGAAATATATCCAGTTCATCCGACGAGAACAGGATTGTTCCTAATGAAACAAGTGAATCCGATTCGTCTGATGGAGGACCTGTTCAAGAAACAGAAAAGGACATTAAAAACTTTGATCCAACATCCCAAAGACTATATACTGATCCATTTGCCCTTGTTCCGGATATCTGGAAAGCTTTTATAGAAAACTGCTTGAAATGTGATAAACCGGGCAAAAATATAAAAGCGGGCGAACAATTATTTCCCTTGAAGACCCAATGCCGATTTATTCAGAGCTATTGACGTGCAATCAAAATAGTATTTACTGAGCGTATTTCCCTGTTTAGGAAAAGACGAAATAAGACAAAATGGGGCAACAATAGGTGAGTACGCAGCTTTTCGTTTAATGGAACGGCTGAAATTAGTAAAAGGAACGAGGATTTAAGGGATAAGCTGCCACAATAAATCGCTCAAATAGAGAAGTATCATATTCTTTCGAAAATACGAGGGATGAACTCTAATCTAGTAGTTCTATTCTAAGCATGAACATATAACGCTTAAGTCTTATCAAGGGGGGGGGGAACATCCGCTCCTGAGTACAATGAACCGACATTAGAAATCGCATCTGACAGAAAAAATACAGTGGAAGTTGTGAATTTTTACAGTTCGACCAAATATGGTTTTGATGTTTTGGACGCTATGGCCAGTAAATACTCAGTGAAATCCTCATCCAGCCGTTGGTCAGTTTAAGTGTTTTTTCCTTAATATTCTTGATTTGGCCATAATAAATGTATGAGTAATTTACAATGAAACAACTGAATATAAGAATATCAGATGTTGTGAATTTATTTTGAATACTCAGAGAAATGTTCCCAGATCTCAATAAGTGTAAAAGTTTGGTCGTGGGGTTAGCTAAAATTGCAAGTCTACAGCGATTGTCCGACCTCATTAGGGATGCTAAAAGACAACATCTGACGGCAATTTCTCACTATAACTACAGATATGTTGAAAAGTGCTGTTCATAACATTGTCCCTCGACCACAAGCATTGTTGATGAATGACGGTACGTCTGCTGAAAATTTGTTATAAAGATTATAGACTTTGCTAAAACGTCAATTGTTATGCTATATATTGCTTTTGTTGTCTCATGAAGCGCCATCTGCTGTCCTATTTAAGCACTTCGTTTTTACTTTCAGTGAGAAGCCATGACATGAAGTATGTATCTCAATTTTTACCTCTCTACCTATATTATTCAGTGAATTGTTGAATTGTGGAATGTTAACGGACTTTTCGGTCACCCGGTACATTTCGATAAGCGTCTCATAGAGATTCTTGTGTTTATAACAACGGCGAGCTATTTGTCTTCAGAGATTTGCTGGGCATTGTTCTTACATATGAAAAAAGAAGCAAATATTTACCATTCTGTCCTTTAAATCTTCAACATCAAGTTTATGCTACTTAAGCGATGATTCTATGAAGATTAGAACTTGATATTCATAATATGTAAATAATTAATTTTCTTCTAAATTCCATTCTTCTTGTGGTGAAATATGTGAATATGCGCAGGCAGCAGATGGAACATACGTGGACCTAGACGATTGTGTCTTGTTACTTTCCATCTTCGTCCTCTACATGGAAAGAATGTAAAGGACTCCGTATTCTGCCATTGCTATTACTCTTTTGATATACGTGGTAACTCTACCCATTTGGCAATTTGAGAAATCTGTGTTTCGAATCATGGAGACTAGATAGCGGACATTAAATATTTCCTGTTCCACAGAATTCTTCTAATATACTCAGAAAGTTCAGATAAGTATATTAAAGCTATAAATGTAAATTTCCTTTAAGATAAGCAGCAGAAAGAGTGCAAGATATCTGTAGAGCGTTTCTTCTAAAAATATATTTTTTATCATATCCTGAAATCATGTTGCTTCATTAAAGTGTTCGATTCTGAGCAATATTTTATGATTTCTTTCAAATGTGAATTTCATCATTCGTTACCCCTGTGTTTTCACCTCAAGATTTAATTCATGTTATGGTAATAATCATTTTTCAGTGCAGTTGAACTCGCAATGTGTCATAATGTCATTTAACTACTTGTGTTGTCATTCTATTAAGGGTGGGGCAGATCTCAAGAGAAAAAGCTCATAATCGCAAAAAAATATTCTATGCGACACAGTCAAAGTGTCGTAAGTGTGAAAGATTAGTGTTTCATAAAATATTCATATAAATCTAGAATACATATTTAAAGAAGTTATTTTAATCAACGAAAACAATTAAAGCAAGATACTTACTTTTTCACATATATATCGAATTTATAATAAAATCTTTATGTTGAGGCATAAAGTACTGAATTATATCGGGTATTGACATATATTTTCAGCCATCACAAATATTGTCTGGGCAAACAGTTCGCGTTCGCGTGTTTATTCATGTTTTGTCAAACGGTTTTTGGCATTTGACAGAAAGAGACTTGCTTTAGAACACTGTGTTTGGAAATTTGTAGAAAAGCGTAGTTATCATTAAGTGCAAGGTGTCTAAAATTGAACTATTAGGCTACCAGAGTAGAACCATCATATACTTCCAGTTCTGGTGCAAAACGTCAGCTACAGAATATCACCAAATCATATTAAAATTTTGGATACTAATATTGTATCATATAACACTCTGAAGGTTTGGTACCGAACTGAAGACTATGGTATTCAAGAAGCAAAGCGCTCTAGCCGTCCTACTGATGCTAACGAGCCCTGCCTGAGAGAACGTATCGAAGAAGATCAGTGTACAACCATTCGAGAGCTTGCTAAAGAGTCAGATGTTAAGGTCACGTCAATTAGTAGCGATATACATCGCATAAACGTGACGTACATTTCAATCGCTGGGTGTCGTATGAGCTGACTCAAGCGGATAAGGACAGATGTGTTCGGGCCAGAACAAATCTACAAGAATATCAACACAAGGACAAAATTCTTGTGATGTAAAGTAAATTTACTTCAACAACATAGGCCGAAATGAGGTTTGTCTGCGCTCGTTTGGCCAGTCGGCATCGTTGGAAAAATTTTGATTTGACTAACAAATAGATTATGCTTTGTATCTGGTGCGACTGCTGTGGTACTATCCGAAAGATTTTTTGAAAAAGGTAAAACCCTCGACAGTAAAGTGTACAGCCAGATGGTTGTCTGTGTTGACGCTTCTATCAAGGAAAAATGTCGACCTGATTTCCAGGCCCAAAAGGTAATATTCCATCAAGATAATGCACGACCACATGTACCTGCATTCACCGGCTGGACTCTGTAAGTCTCGCATGGGATCTTTTGCCTCACCCACCGTATAGCCCGATATCCTACGATATCGCTTTTTGGACCTCTACCTTTTTTCACATCTCTAACTATATCTTGCTGGTGCTATCTTGCATTCTGCAAAGATAGTCCGAAATGAGGTTAATCTGCATTTAGACACGCGACCACCAAGTCTCTAGGCCAAATGCTACAGGGTTTCTAGCCCGAAGAATAAAAAGAAAACCACTCCACTGGAATTACGTGGAAAAATATAAATAAACGAGCAAATTATCTGGATATTACAAAATGTGTTATTACTGTAATTTCTACCTAATGTTCTAAGTCACTACAATAGTTAGCAGTCTTAATAGCTAGAATTAAAAGCTGAATTCGATAATTAAATGATATAAATAGTAATATTTTTAATATATATATACGTTGAAAGAAAATTATGGGAAATTTATGAAACCCTTAATACATTTCATATCTCCCTTTATATTTTTATAAAGCTACTGAATCATTGAAACACACACACACACACACACAAAAACTATCCCCAGGAAGAAACTTCTTTCTTAAGAGGAACGGAATGTAGATTTTAAATCAATACAATCAGAAATTTAAACAAATTTATTTACCGCGATTCGGTTTACTTCAATTTAGAATATCTGAAATCTTTTTTTCAATGAGCTATAACTACTATATATACACGCAATAACAGAACAGGATTTCAATAAATAGAAAATCTTATTTCGTTTTTATTTTATTATAATTCAACAAGAAGGTGATTTTTACTTCCTTGCACGAAGTAAATTAAGTACAGCAATCGCCAAAATATTTTGGACATCATATTGCTATAAAATATCCATTTTGCAGGTTCCCGAATCCACTCGGATGACTTAATCGATTTTTTCGAAACGGTTTGTAAAATGGATTTACAGTGGATTCAAAAGAGATTTCTTTGGTGACGCCTATGTGTATCTCGCATAGTTCAAAAACGATTAGCCGGATGTATTAAACACCTAGTTTTTTACTGTAATTTGCAGGACCAAACGCAAACATATATATATACGGCTTTTTACTTCTCTATCGTTAGAAGTAGGCATATACTTCCAATTACAGAATCATTTTAAAAAACGATAGGCAATGCCGAATTTAAAAAAAAAACACTCGGTAAACAACGAAATTTGACTTTAATTAAGTCTTCTGATTTGAATACTTATATTTGAGAATGTTTAATACCCGTTATGAAAATATAAATTAGAAGAAGTCTGACTCCCGTTCGACAAAAATTGAATGGAATATTTAAATAATCTTTGGGTAGAGCAAGAAAAAATATTTTAGATGAAATTTTTAATAACAATGTAGCATGGTTTGTGCTTATAGACGAATTTCAAAAACAAAACGTTGATTTTTCGAATATTTTACGTTTGTTATTTTAAAATTTCAGCTTATAATGAAAAAAATGAGGTGGATACTACATGACTTCCTTGTAAGGGCCCAATCAATTATACCTTTTTTTTGCTGCATTTTGTTCAAACTCATTTCCCCGAATTTCATTAGAGATATATTTTCAATCAATTCAGTTCTCACGTTGCGCCAAGGGAAAAACTCAGCACATTTTCATTAAAAATTGTAAAATACAGATAAACCTAAAAGACTAAATGAAATTAGAAACCGTTAAAAAAATATTGCAATTAAAATTTGACCGTAAGTTAATTAAAATTAGGCAGAAGAACAGATATTTCGGTCAACAAAATTTTGGCTCCACTCAGCAAAAAAAAACAAAAAAAAACACTGAAGTTGGTGCAAGAACTGACTTAATTCACTATTCTGCTAAATTTGAAGTGCAACAAATGGCGGCGTCCTTAGGCTTAGTGGAACATAAACAACTTTTAAATTATTAATATTGCATGCAGGTTAAATAAAGGCATAAACACTTTTAACTTGAGAACAACACAACTCAATGACTTTTAAAGCAAAATATGCACAATTTACCAAAATATAAGAACAGGAAACTTAGCTTACCCGGATCCAGGTAACAGAGTGGGAAGATATATTTATATACGATTATATATATATATGTATATATATATATATTTATATACTTTTGGTGCAGCCAATTGCAACCAAAAAGGTAGGAGCATAGTTACATGATATAGCAGTCCCATATACAAAATTTCGACGTTTTGAGGCTACTCGTTTCTTAGTTATGCGAGATACATACATACGTACGTACAGACGTCTTCTGAAAAGTCTCTTCTGAATCCATTTTAAGTCCATTTAACAGTCGGTTTGGGGAGAAAAGAGTCCTTTATTCTATCGGTACTTACAGATGTAAAGCGAAAATATCTTTTCGAAAACGTTCAAATGGAATCGAGAGCGGTCAAAATGTATGTTTCCGGAAAATACGATACCCGAAATATTTCAAGATTACAATACTTTCTTTAGTTCATACAAGAAACTAGAAAACGAGGATTATTAAACCTATCCCTATTGCTTATAAAATTCATACTCATAAAGTATTATTCATATTGATTATTCAGCACCAGAGTATCTTATTTGTAGCTATCTAAGCTGTTTGTAGTTTTCAGAGTCATTTGGTTATTCTGAAGCAGGAGATGGGAAGAACGTGCAATGCCCTCGCGGGATTCGAAACTGAATCTCTCCAATACGCGCCGAGTGTTCTAGCCTTTACAGCACGAAGGCATGCGGAAAAGAGGGTGAATATGCCTTATATATTCTCCCTTTTATAGGGCGGCTGAGGATTAGGGGACCCAGTTGCCAAATCCTGGTGGAGAAGAATCATCATGATCCAATCTTTTCAGTTCGGGACCCATTGTATTGGAATTTTTGGTAGCAGGAAACATGCGGAATGAGCAGTGCCTTCGCCGGCACTGAACCTGGAGCTCTTGAATACCCCCGAGTGTGCTAATCGTTACACCACGAAGGCATGCAGAAAGGAGGGAGAATGCTTTATAAATTCATCCGTTTGACGTATTGGGGATCGTCGCTTATTTATCGTTCAAGTGTGTAGTTCGTGAACTAAAACTATTTGACAGAAATTTTTCTCACATCTTCGCAATCATTATACCTGTCAGAAACGGATTTCAAAGCTCTTTGTGCGAGAGGAAACTCAGAGGGGCGGTTTACTTTTATCTTATTATTGGGAAAGAAATAATCTAGAGCAGCGTTTCTCAACCTTTTGACTAACGCGTACCATCTAAATAAAAACTGAAAGCCTTTAGTACCACCACCACAAAGTGCTACTACCACCACCACTCTTAAACAAAGTTCAGATCTCATAAATTTATGAGTGTTAGAGAAAAAAATCTCAATCAGGATGTTGGGGTTTTAATTTCTGAATTTGATAGTTAAATCACTTTGCTTCTTTGCATACCACATTTTTCTCTTGCGTACCACAAGTGGTACGCGTACCACTAGTTGAAAACCCCTGGTCTAGAGGCATTGTAAGTGAGTGAGTGCTTCTTTCCGAATGCCAGCTAATAGGAGGAGAAAATATTTAGTGACCAAGAACTGGTACTTCGAGCTGGGCTTATTTCCAGTCGAATCAGCTAGCCATATGGGCATTTTCGCAGTTTTTTTAATGTATAACATGGATACAAGCCCCTTTCTCTTTGCATGTCCTTCATAAAGGCATCCCTTCTCTTCGCCAGAATGCCCCCGTGTGTTTTACCGTAGTCCAATAAACCATACCCACTAAGAAGCTGGAAATGCAGTTTCTAAGGTATCCATGTTCAAAACCTTTTCGTTGAGACACACAAATTATATTCACAGAAAGTTGCCCGAAAAGTTCATGAAATGCCTTTTAGCACGACCGTATATTTTCAGTCTTTGAATGGAGAGGGAATGGTCACTATAGGCTGAAGAATATACAAAGAAAGTATTGGTCATGCTTACAATTTTCATGAAGTGGCAGATCGACGTAACAAACGAAGTGAAATCTTTCTACTTGGTAGAAACATAAATTTTGGAAATGAATAAATCACTGGAAGATAGATTATATAGCTTATATTTACTCTGTGATTAGCTTGTAGCGTGCTGATCATGTCTAAGGGGGAAGAAATCAACTCTGGAAGAAAAGGGTGAATACTTAAAATACTTAACGTGCAGCCAAAGAAAAACTGCATTTAAATTTGAAATTTACGTAGCAGAAAATATGCTTCTCTTTCTAAAGCTGCTTGAACTATAAGAGAAATGGATTTCGGTAAATACTAGGACGAAATTATATACCAGCTAAGTTGTTCATAAGTTGAAAAGAGAGAAATAATATTCTTCATCTGAAAGCGCATGGTAGGGAGCAAGAGGTAGATCATTATGCGGCTGATGAAGGGGTAAAAGTCTTTTTACTTGGACAGGTAAACGAATGAAAACCTTAAAAACTTTATTAAAAGATGAAACTCTTGCTTTTCCTACTGTGGCTACTCCGGTTTGTCTGAAATCATAGCAAGCTCACGAAATTCATCGCGTCAAGGAGTCAAGACTGTGCCAGTAATTGGCAAAAGCCTTGAGCACCATATGGGTGGCCGAATGACTTTGCTCAGTATTGTCCCCGATTTTGACGGAGAACACATCGGAGAACGTGGCTGCCCCTCTTCCCCTACCATCAACCTCTCGAGAGAACTTTCGGCTAGTCGTATATTGTGATTGTCCCCATGCCGCAGAGACACTATACATTTACAAACATCCATGCCGTCTCTGAAATTCGAACTATATGAAAATTTACTGTGTTACACAGCTTTACAGGTACACACATTACTAATTAAAAGTGAAACAGCAGTTGGTTTAGAAAACTAGAAAAACGCGTTACCGTGTTATTAATGTGCAATATTGATGCAGCAATAGAGTAGGTACAACTGTTTATTGGCAAAAGCAAAATATCTCGAAAAAAGCTAAGAATTTACCTTTAACTTATCCCAGCAACAGGAAGTTTAAATGATATATAGTAATTTAAAAGGGGATATTGAAAAATAGGAAAAAAAAGCTTTGCTATTAACCTGTACTTTAAAAAACGAATGAACAAAACTGAATCTTCTGAAAGCATAAATACCTAGAAGACGATAATTAAAGTGTGCATCTTTGCTAGCGCCCGTGCATAGTATAATCAGTCCAGAGGGCAATCTCTTGAAACGTCTTGTAGCTGATTCCGAAAATGAGGCTTTTATGTAGAAGAAGGCTAGATGAAATGCAAGCTATAGAGGATGTTTCAGACCTTAGTGAGGGAAGCTATGAAGATCTGATACTTTGCATGAAGACTTTGCACGTCACTTGATAATAATATTCAGATAACATGTGATAAAAACTGATTATGATATTATAAAAGGTGTTAAGAAAAGAAACTGGCTGTGAAATTGATACAGAAGAAAATGCTGACCTACAAATATCAACCGAATTTCAAAAAGCAATGCAAATTCTAAGAAAAACTCGTTCTGGTTAATAAGCTATCAGCAGCTTTACGATTAATTGAAAAACTATAGTTGAACAACATGAAACAAACACGGATAGAACAATCGTTTGCTAAAATTCTGAATTAAATCAATTACATAACTAAACTTTTTGATATAAAAGTAATCAAACACCAAAAATAAAAGAATCTGAAAGGTTTCAGATTTTAACGATCGCCAAAAAAGTGTTTGTTATCGTTTTTTGCGCTCTTGCTGAGATCACAGTCTACCTGTCTGCTGCTACACCTACTCTTACTAACCCTTTTTTTCGTCTTTTTAGCTTTTATTAAGCATTATTTTCTTTGAACTTACATCATATGTAATTCAACAGCAAAAATACAAAATTTTAAAAGCAGCATAGTAATATCCCTTTAGAATTCCCGATGCAGGCTTACAAGTTGCTATATTTTTTTTCAATCTTTCCTCAGTTACTCATATGCCCAGTTTTCTTACTAAGATGACTTTACAAAGCAAACCTTTTTTTATTATTATTAACCTTTTGTGTGCTTACTTTAGTCATTTAGATTTTACGTTCTTGGCGCTTACGGCATATAAAATTCGATTCAACATCAAAATTATAAAATATTAAAAAACAACATATGTTTCCTAGAGACTGGAATAGGTGGAGTTAACTGACTTCGTATATCTTGTGGAATGAAAACGAAGCCATGAACCGTCACAATATGACGTCACGACTCCTCACGCCCGCTGCCATGAGCGGAATTCTGGCTGCTTTTGTTTACATTTTAATCTGCGTTGTTTACATGTTAGCTGTTCATCATTCAAAGTTAATAAGTATCCCGTTATTGCAAATAACTGTTTCAAATTTAATAAAATTTAGGTACATGGATATGTGTAAGTGATAACTATACCACAAGCGTATTACATTGTAAAACCCGGAACTTCAGTAGAAGTTTCAAAGGTATTTTATACAAATAATACCTAAACACAATATTCTGAGCTTGCGGATGTCGATATTTGCCGTGCAATTTTATTTAACAATATGTCTCGTAGTCTTATCCGTAAGCTGTATGGTGGCCATGAAATGTCTTGACGTCATGTTGCTGACATTTGCTTGGCTTCATTTTTGAAACCTCAGGCTTACTCCATCTATTCTAACTTCCTTGATATCTTTCAACTTCACGATAGACAGTCTTGAGCGTTGGAGAAAAGTATATTTTTCTGTTGTTGCCATTACTCGCTTTCAAATCGTTGAGTTTGTTAATCAAAAATTCGTTAAACATTTTCAAAATATGAATTAGATAATAAAACAAATTCAAAATTTGTGCTCCTAAATGTCCATGGTCGGGTGCATTATTCAAAATATGATGGCTCTAGATACAGTTGATTTTCACTGTGCGAAAAGCACGCATACATTTATTGCAGATTTTTGATTCTTTAATTTCTTTACATATAACGCAAAGTGATAGTATTTGTTGGAAATAATTTGAAAAGTTGTTGAGTCATTAAATTATTTTGAAGCAGAAGTACCCGAAAAATGAGCAATGCTCTCGCCAGGAACTAAGACCTCTCGAAAATGCGCCCAGTGTGCTATCGTTACAACACGAAGGCATGTTGACAGGATGAAGAAAACGCTTTATGTAATCCCTCTTTTAAGAGGCAACAGGAGATCAGCGGAACCAAATCCTTGTGATGACGAATTATTGTCCATCACCTTTTAGTTCGGGCACCACTTTAGAATCATTACATTATTTTGAAGCAGGAGTGCATAAAAATGAGCAATGGTCTCCCTGGGATTTGAATCTGGACCTCTCGAATACGCAACGAATTTTCTATCGTTACACCACAAAGGCATGCTGGAAGAAGGGAGAAAATACCTTATAAGTTAATACGCCATTTTCAGAGTTGTATAACATCCCTCCTGGGCTAATAAATTTCAAAATTTCTTATGTTGTTTAATTTTAGCATTAATTTTTACTTATTATTTTAAGTATTAATCATTGGATTAATTGTTAATTATTAAAAGCGATATTATAGTTCCCTATACACAAACTACCTTCTGTTAAACACTGTCAATGATTTAGCGATAATTTACGAATGGCTATTATAAATTATCATGAACTAACTTTACCAGTTGAAATTGGGCAAAATTTAAGTTAACTATGTTTTTGCATTGAAAAAGGCGTATTGTAGCATTAAGTAATGTTATTTATTTTCTTTTTATTTGCTATAAAATTGCTCGGATTAGTCACAGCACAGTGTCACCCATAAGTTAGCATTATTCCCAAATTTGGATTTATTTCCTCCCCTATTACTAATATTATACCTTTAAGGTCATAAGTTCCGTATGTCTGAGTTTAATTCTCAGGTACTTTCAACCATTACTTGATTGAGTGGCTTAACCCATTTCGGATATACATAGTTAAAAATTTATATTAAAAATGGCCCATATTAAGAACTGGCGAACAAATAAATCTTTAATAGTTAATCAGTGGTAGTTACTGTATATTTACTTTTGCTAGAGCTGCTTTAGTTAGGCCGAAATACTCAAATTTTCTTGAAAGGTGAAGCCGAATTCTCTGGTTATTCTTTATCACTTTCAGTTCCAAAACTCCCGATGGTTTTCAACTTGCGTTGCATTTTCACTTCCTGTGATCCATTGTGATTCATGAAGAATTCATGATTATTCTTCCAGATTCATGGTGACTGATGGATGGGAGTAATAAATAAGATAGATGTATGCAAATGTGCTAAGAACTGCATGATGTTTATAGAAAAGAGAGGAGCAGAGAACGCTTTACAAACTTTCTTTTTATATGTTAGATATATTCTATGGAAACACGTATACAACTGTAACAAACAGCTTATTGCAAAGCTCTTACTCTTGACAGATCTTAGATTCAGTCATACTTCGGTAATCACAATATAAAAACCCTAAACTGATATAATATAATGCCTTTGAGAATATTTTATCGTCCTTTAGCTAGAAAATGTGTCTACACGTTTCTTGAAATTAGTTAATTACCGAAATAATACTTTTTTTGGTGATGTCAAACTTGCAATAATTCACTCGGCGAACTTCTTAATACATGGCAACCTATTTACCCATTCCTTCCATTATGCAGGAGAGGAAAAAAAGTCACATAGTTCCTTCCCTTTTGCATTGTGCATGAGCGGAAAAAGTCACATCGTTCCTACTTTCAAATTATTTTAGCTTAGTGCGTAAACCATATTAGATGCTATTATCGCTTTCAACAAATATGCCAAATTTCAAAACGCGCCAACATATAAATTCACGTATATCTTCCATATTTTGAATAAAAAGCTCTAATGGTTTGAAGGTATGATTAGAAATACATCGACTTTAAGTTGCTGGTAAAAGTTCTATAGGTTATAATTCAATTTTTTTTCCAAAAATATATAAAAAATTATTTAAAAATACAAATTAAAAAAAATCATAAAAAATGGGTGAATTTTATTTGGGGTGAGCCTAAATTTCGAACTGTGATAGAAGGAATCAAGTAAATATAATCAAAAAAGAGATGCTAAAAAATACATACCAAATTGAATTAACATTGAGGACATAAATTTTGAGAGCTAATTTTTTGAAAACTATTCGTGCGATGTTTACAAAACTTGGCAGTTCGGCATAATTTGAGTCGTAGAATCGAAATATGGAAAAATATTGGCATGTCATTTCAGAAAAAGTCCGATTTTGTGTCAAAATTCCTGTATTAGAACAATGCTATATATAAATATAATACATATCCTAAGTAGCGCTTTCTAGTTATGTAAAACGAAATTGGAATTTCGTCAATCGGCCCATCAGAACGGGAGATATAGAACTGTGCTTTTTTCCCGCGCAGTGTAGATCCTTTCGTGTGTTTGTTGTTCCCACAGAACAATGCGCGTTTTCTGAAAAATAATGTGCCGCTCAGTCGATTAAACTTTCCACAGTAGCTCAAGGAGCATAGTAGGGAAAACAGGAATCCTCACATGGCTTCCATGTTCCCAGATAAGAATACTCCACCAAATGTGGGACGAGTTAGCACGGTCTCATCACTCTTTGGACTCGTGTAACGTATTTATAGCGTAAACTGGATTTTGGGCGCCAGTTCCATCATCTATCTTTCAGTACTTCATCGAATTCTTTCTTAAAAATATTATTATAATTATCAGCACAAAAGTTGGTTCCACGCAGTTTTGAATAACGAACAATAGTTTCTTTTCTCAAAGTATTGAATATGGGTTGGGATGCGAGGCATTGTTACAACAAACTGCAAGATTTAATATTATAAAGTAAATAATTACAATATTAACGAAATGTCTTGTTACTTAAAAATAATTATAAGTAATCCATATAAAACATTTCAAAAGAATATATGAATTTTAATAAAAGTATAATTCAAATACGTGCAATATAATTGTGCCGTGCCTATGGGCCTGTAATGGACAGTGCACACAAAACCGTTGATAACTTGATGAAATTTATTTTTCGAAATGAGACATTTTACGTTTCTGGATGTTTTCACAAATGTACTGGTACAGATCTTCTCGGTATGATATACCACAATCCGTAGTTACCCCATCAACTACTACACACGTTGAAAAGCCTCAAATGGGCATGCTCGTACAGTGATCTCTCAGTGCTCTTAAAACTCTAAGCTAAAGTCTGAAATCAACTCTGAACTAAACTAAACTGTCGCTCTCTAACATCGTATATAGTTTCCCTCGGCCACCGAGAAATTTCTAGTATCCTTGATTTCTTGAAATTGCTGGAAGGCCTACACAGTTGCAGTTACATAGAGATCGAACCGAAATGTTGCGAAATGTTAACCAAATGTGGCAACTTCTGGCGATTTCTAACCAAATATGGCAACAAAAAGTAGTCGCGAAAATCAATACGAGCTTGGCCTAAACATTGAGCTATTGGCCAAGCTATTGGCCTAAACATTGAGGTAAATGACTATCTCGCCAATGGCGAGATAGTCATTTACCTCAATGTTAAATTAACATACTCTTGAGGCCTTTTATGTTACACAGTGCAAGATATACCACAATACAGATATAATTTCACGAAAATTATTTACATACATACAAACAAAATAGCCTCTTTGTTGCAGAACGTTTCTGTATTTTTTTCAGTGTACATAATTGTTTACATCACGAATGAAAATTAGAAAAATACGAAAAAAGAAACATTTCGGTACATTTCTTTTTCTCAATCGTAATATGTTTTTATTTAACATTACTTTATTAAACGTTTATTTTAAAAATGCTGCACTGTTACACTTTTTTTCTGCTAAACGAACGAAAAACATAAATTTATCTTTCTACTTGGAATCTTTTAATGATATATAAAAGAAACTGATTTTATATAAAAGGGATTATTAACTTTTTTCAGTCTCATTTTTAACTTCGCATCCTTTCATATTCAATGCTTTTATTTTTTAATGTGATGAAAATTCAGTTTTTAAAATACCTAAATAATTACGTGTTCTGTATAAAATAAACTAATTATTTAAAAAGACTAGAGAACACATTTTTAAGTATAAAGTAATTGTATATAACATTAATATTTTACATTAAAAATGTGTTAAGCTAACTACTGGAAAGACTAAAAGAGAGCATAGTGCCTATGTAAAATTTTCTTTTTTTAATTCAATGTGTTTAAAAAAAATTCTCCATATTAAATTCGCTATTAATTGTCCAAACCCAGACTGTGCATTGCGTCATTATTGCTTCTTTTCAAGCTGTTCGGGAATCTTAAAATGCAGTTTAATGTTTTTAGCACCAGAGTTGCTATTAGCCTCGAAACTTACTTTTTATGCTTTTGTGACGTTTATCAATATTTTTTAAATGGTTGGTACCAAATGTTATCACGATGTATCATTTAAAAAATTAAATAATGAAGATTTTGTATGCATGCTTGCATTTTGCTGGATTTGGAGGAAAACGCCGGCACCTAGAGTCATGGAATTTTTAATACTTCACCCGAATATGGACATCTTTAAACCCAAGCTTTTAATTTGATTTTATATTTGATTTATTTCATATTTTGTACAAATTTAAAGAACTTTTGGTTAACAAACTCAACGATTTGAAAGGGAGAAAAGGCAACACTGTCCGGAATAAAACACTTTTATCTCCAACCAACCAAACTGTTGCCATTGAACAAAATATAAAATATTTATCTGCCAGTTTTAATCCACCATTTCGGACTTTTGAAAGTAATGTGTTGCCACTGTGTCAAACAGAAAAAAACTTACTACAGGTTCCCTAACATTTTCTCACCACAGAACACATTCTAAACCACCAACGGAGTGGCGGGCACAGTTATTTATTCAAAGGAAATTTATAGGTTTGCATATTTAATAACACGCATAATATTCAAAAAACATATTCTAAAAATTCAATTTTACAATATGAAAAATTATTGATTATATTCTTACGTAAAATAAATAATTATTAAATAACATAAACAAAATTTATAATATTTTTGGTTTGCAATTCATTGTTATAAAAATGCAATTCTTAAAGTCAGTGTGATATTTGATATTACATTCCTTTAGCATTGTTTCCTAATTAGGGAAGTATGATGATATTCCTTCTCGTAAGCATTCATCAAGATGTTCATCTATAAATAGAGATCTGTACTTTCATTTTGTTAAATACACATTGTTGAAAACAATAATTCGCACAAGTACGTAAAACCAAAAATCAGGTTTGTCTTGTACGTTTCTCTTTTCAATAATGGAAATGTTTTTCTGTCTGCACTGTTCCAGAAGTTCTCATTTAACGCATTGGATTTTAGGGTGATGTCATTTTAAGGATCCATAAATTCTAGCTCCAATTCATCCTTTAGTGCTTCCATAGACACTGCAATGTTTGCAACTATTTTTGCTACTTGGCAATTAAAAGGATTGATGGTAAACGTAAGTATTTGCTCGATAGCATTAAATCGCTGAAATTATTTTACAAATTGAAAATAGTAATTGAAGGTTAATAACAAATAAAGATAACTAAATTTTGGCTTCGCCTATCAGTGTGTTTTCATATTTGGGAAAAGCATAGGTAACGTCATATAAGATATCGAAAAAGCAGTTTATATTTAAAGAACTTAAAAGATCCTTTTATAAAACTATATATTTTTCTTTTACCTGCAACTTCCAAGTTTTCAATTTAGCAGTAAAGTCTGTGAAAAATACCTAAATCCTAAACCAGCGAAACTCCGTAGTTCAGAATATTTTGCCTTTTGCTATTAAAATAATTTTTTACTTGTTCTAAAACTGATTCTGATTCTTTCTAACTTGAATCTGTCAAAATACGGTCTTGAAAATACAGTGTACTCGAATAAAGTTTACTATTTTTATAACTATACTCCTGATGCATCCAAAAGGCAATATTTTTCCACATAAAGATTCCTTGTGGATGATAAAGTGATACGACACAAAGTATGGAAAAGTTTTATCTTTCTTGGAGAGGGCAATAAATCTATTAATATTAGAAATCATTTTCTGCTGCTCTGTCAGTGATTATCACGGACAGTTTGTGCAAAGCCATATCTATCGACTTTGAATATGTCCTAAATATGTTGTAGATATCCTCACCTCTTGTTCGAACTTTAACGAGTACTATTTTCAGTAGGTTCTCATTTACAGTAAAGCTATTAAATATCATTCTAATAAGCAATTAGGAGATATGTAAGCTAAAAATATGAGCATATAACAAAAAATAACTGTCCCATGGCATTTAAGCGAATTCCAGTTAATGGGGATTTCCCTGCGTAAAGTGTCAATGCCGAATAAATTAGTTATGTTTTCTTTATGACATTATCTGCAAATAGTGACACACAACACAGTAGTATAAGGAGGTATAGTTCGACCGCTTTATCCGTGACCATGAGCGCAAACACGCATGCGCTATTCGGACCGAATTATTCTCAAAATAGGGTGGAAGGATGGGGACTTTTTTTCCTTCCAGCATATCTCTTTCCGGAAAAGAGAAAACTTTCACGTGACCTTTCACGTCACAGCAAGTAATAACACCCCTTTTGGACGAGTCTATGTGTTTTGGCAGAATGCCAGCCATGGTTGCGTTTGAAATGGTCGAACTATATTAAAACACTTTTTATGTGTATATATTTGACATTTCAAAATTTTAACAAGTGACGGAGACAAACTAGTAAACAGGCTGGTCACATATTCTTATATTTCTCCAGTTAATTGCTGTGTATAAAAATTTTTACATAGCATTTTATTGAAATTTAAATAATTTTTAATTGTATTAAATCGTCATAAAAGTATTTTTTATCGTGGTCACACAGCAGCGGGCACACGTAAAACCATCTTCGTTCGCAGCTGGTGTGAGATACCTAAAGGTAGGGAGGGACCCTTGACTTATTAACTCCACGCAGCAGTTTGTTGCTATTCAGTAAAGCGTAAGGTAATTAACTTTGAAATCTAATCTAACTTTTACTGAATAGCAAATTCAGCGACTGAAAAGCAACAAAGACATTTCTTAAAAACACATTTTCTACAATTTAATTTGATTGAATTAAATGTAAATGGATTGAAATCACGGCATGTCTAATTGGAAATATGAAGCATTTTTATGAAATTATACTATCTGTACATATATATATATATATACAGATCGATAGATATATAAACAGATGTGTAACATTTTTGTAACTGTTTTAGATGGCTGGTCACTCGTGCGACCGGATAATTAAAAAAAAAAGTATGTGAACCCCTAACACTCTATCGGAAAACTTATAGATATAATGTGTTTAAATATTTTGTAATTTTACTCTTGAATTTTATTTAGCGTAAGAAAGATGGAAGAAAGCGATGCTTAATAATATAGCCAAAAAGACGAAAAAAAGAAAAATTAACAAAGTGAGTTCAAGAGCAGACTGGTCACTTGCGATGTTCAATAAGAGCTAAATATACTGACAAATCCTCTGATGGGACGGTAAAACCTGAATCCTTTCAAATTTTCTTTTTTTCCTCTCTTTTTTCATTTTTCTTTTCTTTTTTTTTTACCCCAAAGGGATTTAAGCCCAGAAGATTTATTATTTTCGTTTTCGCATTTTGCGTTGAATCACGTTTCAAACAGTTGCACCAAATATTGGAGCTCTGTGTTACATTTAAGGAAATTAAATAATGAAGAATCTGCATAAATATATGTATGTTTCTCGCATTGCGATAAAACGAGTGTACCTAGAGCCATTAAATTTTGAATAACGTAAGTTTCCACCCGAAATATGGATATCTGGAAACCCAAATTTGAAATTTGTTTTATTATCTGTTTCATGTTTTGTAAAACTTTAACAAATTTTTCACTAACAAACTCAACAATTTCAAAGCGATGAATGGCAACACTATACGGGAAAAAACATTTTTGTCTTCGCGCGCGAGATTGCGTATCGAAAATTCTAAAGATATGCTTATTTTAAAATTATTTTGCGATACTGAAGTTGAGCTGAATTTTGTGGTTTAGGTACAAAGAACATGATTCTTAATAAATAAAGGTAACCCAGAAAACGTTAAAAAAACGCCCCTTTGGTCGTAATATAAAATCTGAAAGCTTTCAGATTTTTTTTAATTTATTGAGTTATTGGTTTTAAATTAGTTTATGTTTTATAACATATAGTGTTTGTACCATTATGCTTACTATGCTCATTTTGGGTGCAATGCAAAGAAATTTTAATGATGTAATGCTACTTATAAGGTATTTTATTACAAACACACAAGCTTCTTATGATAATATGAGTGACAAGAGGAAGAAACAGAATCGCGAAGTTTAATAACAGCAGAATGTAGCCCGTCTTGTGTACCTCAAATTTCGAAACCAAAGTACCCGTTATGTAATAAACTAAAATATGAAAGCCATTGTGTATTTATATAGCTCCTTTCACCTCTAGAATCTTATATAAGAATGGTTTAATAGAACTGTGTTTATTAATCCATTTTCTATAGATCTATGAGTTTAAAAATATTAAAACTTCGAAAACCAATAAACTGGGTGATTTTGTGTTTATTATGTTGACAGAATTTATGATGATTTTAAAATTGTACTCCGAAAAAGTGTTCATTATAACGTTTAAAAATTTTAAAATTTAATTCTCATCCTAACAACCTTTCCATTCCGACGGGAGACGAATTGACTTTGTAAACATTCTAAAAACGAATCGGCTATGCACAGCCTATGCCATAAAACTACCTTGCTATATCCTATGTGTTCGGTGTATACAGATAAGAATCAAACCTATAAAAATTTTGAGATTTTGCTGTAATGTATGTGCTTTTGCTTGATTCATTTATACTCATTTTGTGATAGAAATATCTCTCAGAAATTAAAATTAAAAAAGCACATTCTACAGTGTAAATTTCAGATTCTGTGAAAGGTAATATGGGTTTAGAAATTCTCATTTCGCAGATAGGGTTTTGCGCAATTAGTTGTTTAATGTTCGGAGGTTAAAAACTCCGTATGATTATGCATTAAAACGGTATTATTAGGTGTACGAATTTAACAACTTCAGTTCATTATTAATACCTGTTTGAAAGAATGAAAAACTTCTCTAATCACGAAACTATGCCTGATTTCCGTATTTCTCACTTTTTGAGAGAAATCGTAATTCTAAGCAGAGCTCACTGGAGCATCAAATTAGCAAAATTCCATTGTACACCTGCATTGCTATATTAATATGAAATATTCTTGGCAGAATATACTAATGTCACGCTTTGTTAAGCAGTTACGAAAACTGATATTGGTATTAGAAACAACAGAATGAACGACTCAGAAGAGCAAAATCAGTAGGAAAACTTCAGCAACCGTGGAAAGTCCTTCTTGTAAAAATGCTGGCTCAAATTAAATTTATATGAGCTATGTTCAAATGATAAAAATGTTTTTAATGGATCAGCAGCCAAAATAAAAATGCACTTATATCTTATAGCGAACAAAAGTATTTTTTTTTGCACTCAGATATATGTAAATGTTTATTTCGGTTGCAAAAATGCACGTCTCTCAGTCTCAGCACTTACATCGCTCTCTTATACCTTCTTCAATTAAGACAAAACCGACAGCATCATGCCACAATACTGAAAGTGAAGGGGCAAATCAAATGTACCGTCATCAGTATCTTTGACTACCCATTACGATGAGTAATAATCCTCTTCTGAAACCATTTCGATAACTGATGGTGCAGCGGCGTTGTCTTTTAACAGAGATCACTGACTGATAAACGATATTCGCATAACTACATTTAACACACAGACAAAAATAAATGAACAACAATTCAGAAAATAATTACAATCTTATTACAGAAAAAACTGTAATTATAGAAATGAAGTGTAACTGTAAGGTAAGCTTTAAAATATCTATATACAACAAATTATAAATATAATACAAGCACAAATATTAAATAAAGAAAATCCACCGCTGTTCAACAGAAACTAATATCGATGGATTTCTACTGTGTGAAATTACTTATTTCATGTTTTACTCTTCTAGAAGTATCATTGCATCCGATGTTCACACGCATGTGAAAATAATACATAAAATTTGTAATTTAATTGTATTCCGTTATTCAATAAGCTAAAATGATATTAAAATACTAAATGATATTAAAATGATACTAAAATGTTTAAATGCTAAAATGAAATTAAAATGTTTTTAAGCTAAAATGATATTAAAATGTTTTTAAGCTAAAATGATATTAAAATACAAATTTGCTATTTTTACACTAATAACTAAATAAACTGTTATTAAGCATCTAGTTAGAAGGTATAATAACTCAAGATTCATGTGGAATTCGAACCAGTAATTAAAATGTTATTGAAAAATAAACTCTGTCAACTGAAAACCTTCAACAATGGTATGATTATTAAATTTAGTTAGAATAGCAAAATAACCAAAATGCTTTCGATATGATATATTTATATTAATTAGGGAATATTAAAGGATGAAAACGCGAACGATATTATTTTAAAGCATAAAATATTTTCTAACAGCATTTAAAAAATAAATAAAATGTCTGAAAAGTTTCAAATTTTAAATTACGTCTAAGGGGCGTTCTTTTAACATATTGTGTGTTACCATTATTTATTAAATATCATGTTCTTCGCACGTAAAACATAAATTAATTTCAAAAGCACTATCGTAAGATAATTTTAAAATGAGCGTATCTTTAGAACTTCCGATACACAGTCTCACGCGGCGGAGATTTAAATGTTTTTACTGTACAACGTTGCCATTGCTCGCTTTGAAATTCTTGAGTTAGTTAATCAAAAATTGGTTAAAGTTTTGCAAAATATAAAATCGATAATAATGCAAATTCCAAATTTCAAATTTGGGCTTCCAGATGTCCATATTTGCATTAGGATTACGTCATTTAAATTTGAATGGCTCTAGGAACCGTTGTTTTAACCCAATGCGAGAAACATGCATACATTTATGCAGATTCTTTATTATTTAATTCCTTTAAATATTACACAAGGCTGTAATATTTAGTGGCAAAAAATTTGAAAAGTGAAACAACGCTTGTAGTGAATCAACGCAAAATGCCAAAACGAAATTAATAGTCTTTCTGGGCAAATTGCCTCTTTGACTAGCAAAAACAGCGGGCGTCTGGTTTATATTTTCACAGACTTTTAGATTACGAATGCTTAATAATTATTAAATACAAAAAATTACTGAAGAATGTAATGGGCATTAATGTTTAAACTAGAATAATAATATTAAAAAATATAAATGATGACGAACAATTGGCTTATATACAAAATGAGGTATTTGCCTAAATATATTATGCAGAAGTCTCCTCACTTACCATCCGTGCAACATCCTTTACTAAGTAAACATGCTAGCAACAGAAGTCCACAAAGAGTTGCAATATCAGTCATAATTCCTCACATAAGGTTCGAGAAGTACCGAATTCACGGAAGAGAGCAAGCGATACACGTGAATAATCGATATGTTACAATTCACTTTTCAACCACGCGGTGCTTCCATAAAAGTGCACGCGGTTCGACCATCCAGCTTCGTACGAGAGAAGTTGAACTTCAACTGAGGTGCTGGGAGTTATTTCCCCACACTTAGGCTTTCCATAAATCGATATTGGGGAGGTGGGATGAGAATTTGGGGGGAAGAGGTAGCGCTAAATGATTCCCCCCCGATCTTTTCAAAGAACATTGACAACATCTTTGTGGCTTTTTGCTCTGTTTATGTTTCATTTCCAAAGACCTGTCACCGGCATGTCACTGTAAATATGTAAATGTATTAAAAATAAGATTGAATTCCATTTCTAGCTTTCATTTTGCAAGGTTTGCAAAATAGCGAAAGGTAAGTTTTATGCTATGAAAAGGACAAAAAAAAGATTCAAGGATTTTAAATACTGCTGTTCTTAAAGTATGTGAGTTCTTACTTTGGTAACACACAGTGCTGATTATTTTTAAATCGCGATGCGTAATAATAGTAGAGTTGTAAAAAAATGTAGGAGATAAATGCAGTAACAGGTTCAGAAATATTCAGAGCTGAACATTCCTTGTAACAATTAACGAAAATATTTTCCTCAGCTTACCCCATATACAATACGATTGCAAGTTTGCAATGTCACACATTCTATGTTAAAGCAGATTGAAAAAGAAATTACGCATGATTCATTTACTTAAATTCTCATGCATATGGAGAACTGAGTACACTAAAAATCCAGTATGACTTAAATACCAAAAAATGTGAAATTAAAAAAAAAGAAAGAACTGCACTAAGTTATGCTAAAAGCCATATGCGTGTACAGTTGTTTGTCTATTTAAAGAACTTCTTAAAGAAAGCCCGTTAGAATAGCCATGACATTGAAACTACCTGTGAACTACGCCTATTTTTGGCTTGCAGGCCACCAGGGGTACATGTTAAGTTAACAAATCATCTTCCACAGGAAATTGAAATTTTCCAAAAATTCTATCGCTATATTATGTAAGTGTCAATATAAGTATGTGTAGAGTCATTAGGTTATTTTGAAACAGGAGACGCGACAAATGGGCACTGCCTTCTCCGGGACTTTCAAATTACACCACGAAGTCACGCGGAAAGGAGGCGAAAATACCTTATATATGCTTGAAAGGAAAAGAATTATGGAACTTTTTTGCAACTCTTCTAGTCAGTGACATCATCTAAAACTTAGAGAAGAGAGGAAAATCCAGACAATTATTATTATAAGGTTCGAAAGCAGCACTGCATAGAAATTCTTACGTTTTGAAAGATTCCTGGCATGTCACGCATCCTCCAGGCAGCTACATATTCGAGCGACGAGGTCTTCAACTGAAGAAACGGGCGTCACGTACATCGAACCCTTCATGTGACTCCAGAAGAAGTCCATGCATGATAGGTCGTGTGTAGGTCCATGTGGTAGCAGCATGACGGGGCTCTCCACATGACACGGCTGACGTCCGCTGACACCTCGACCTAATCTTTGGACAGCAGTAGATACGTTGTGGTGACTTGGTTCATCGGCCTGCGAGATCACCGGATTTATCATGCATGGTTTTCTTCCTCTGGGATCACATGAAAAGTTTGGCGTACGAGATACCCGTTCCTTCAGTTCAAGACCTCGTTGCTCGAAAATCTGTAGCTACCGGAAGGATACGTGATATACCAGGGATCTTCCAGAACGTAAGGAATTCATTCAGCGCTGTTCTAAGGCCTGCCAGAAATTACCATTAGACGACTTCTAATAGTAATTTCGAACACCTGTTTTAGTACAACCTTTCAATAAATGTTTTCTATCCCATTAGTCTGTCTTCTCTCCCCGGTCTGGTAGAGAATCACCCAGTATATATATGTATACATATGTCTAAAAATATGTAAATCAGCTTTATAATTTAATTTATCAACAGCCTCTTACTTCCTCATTTTTCATTTGGATATTTCCTCTCTGTATTTAAAAATAGTAAAAACGTTTCTGCACTGATTTATCTCCAGGTAAGTCTATGTCACATGGCTTGCCGGATTAGCAAACACTGAAAATATGTCGTAGCTCATTCGGAACCTAAACCCAAAATTTCGAGAATTGAAATCTTTCTAACATAAACCAAAACCTTTGTGAGTTTCCATATTGAATAACTGAGCACTTTTTTTTCAGCTCTCTTGCTGTTAAATTGCTACTTCGTTTCCTTTCCTTTCTCGTGCTGCTAACTACGCCCTATCTAAAATGTGATAATCTATATAAATTGTGACGTGCATACTGTGCCCATGATGATGTGTAATGAAAAATATATTCCGATAAATAGTTCGTGACCAGTAATAGAAATTATGTTCGATTCGGCTGAGTCTTTCTACCAGTGTCTCCTTCGAGTGTCATCTTTCTTAAATACCCTGCAAAGTCTCTCCAAGTTATAACGCAGGGAAACACCACCAGTCCACTACAGCGTTCTCCAAGTTTTCATTTTTACACACACACACACACCAGCATATATATATATATATATATACATGTGTATGTAAGATATACCAAAATACGATTGGCGATCTCAAAGTTAAGTGTTATAGATTTGGTGCTCTAGCCCTAAATTCATCTGTTCTCCCAAATTCGAGATCGTTCCATGATAGTAATGTTTTAAGGAAGATACCTCCTGCTCAATCACTAAATTGTAAACCAAAACGTTTTAACTCGGAACTGAAACTATTGACTCCCTTCCTTGTTTCTTTGAACTGGTGCGTTCCCTTTCGCGTAAACTATCCTGCTAGCAAAATGCTTCTTATCTACGCTGCTGCTGCTGCTTGCTTGCTTCAGATGACGTCGTATTTTAAAACGCGTGTACATGTAACTAATTGCATTCAAATATGATTAAAAATTATATTATTTGCAAAAGGATGATTTCATATGCGCAAAAAATAAAAATCGTGATTCTGCAAGCTCTGTTGTGTTGGATGCGTCATCATGCCCTGCCACTACTGTATGTTCAGTTACGACAAATATCGAAAGAAGCTAAAAAGTACC
>KK117436.1:286319-300107 GCA_000611955.2 Stegodyphus mimosarum | reverse complement strand
CTAGCATCTAACTTATTTTGCTTCGTTTCGAGCTAACTAACAAAACAATTAGAACTTTTAGATAAAATATTTAGGCGTCTATGTAGTGAAATAAAATAGCACAAAGCCTTATTCCATCCTTACGAAAAGGCTTTATGGACTTGACAGAAAAGGCCATTTTCATAATAATTTTATAAAATTTCTTAAATTTATTGTAGAGATATTAGGCGTTTTTTGAAGCAGCAGAGATGGGAAAATGTGCAACGCCTTCGCCGGGACCCGAGCCATGGATCTCTGGAATACGCGCCCAGCGTGCTGACCACTACCCCATGAAGGCATGCGAAGAAGACAGGGGAAATACCTTATATACTCCCCCTTTTAAAGGGCTATTGGGATTCAGGAGACCCAATCGCCAAATCCCGGTGGTGGAGAATCATCATCCACCACCTTTTTGTTCGGGCGCCACTGTAGAGACATTAGGCATCTTTTTTAAGCAGGAGTGATGGAAAAAGGTGTAACGCCTTCGCCGGGAACAGAACCACTCACCTCTGGTATACGAGCCCAGCGTGCTGACCACTACATCACGAAGCCATACGAAGAAGGGAGAAATACCTTATATGATATTAGGGAAATAATTCAATGACATTACATGTTTCAAGCGAGATCTGAAGGGGAATTTATTTGTTGGGAATTTTTAAATTATACATTTTGTTTAAGAGACTTGTTTGAATGAATTTGATTCAAGAAACTGCATAGAGTTACACAAATGCAATGAAATCCTTAAAGCTAAACTTTCAGATAAAAATCTCGAATAATTTGATACAGCATTCTGTTAGTTTTTCTTTTTTTGTCAGAGTTGAAAGAAATGTCTTAAATAGACCAGACCAATATTAATTATGCTCTGTTTTGGTTTGGTTTATTTAATTACGACAAAGCACTCTGGGGTTATCTGTCTAAGGAGAGGTGTGCTTTCGCGGAGGACGTTTGGCTCGTATACACGTTACACACGGGGAAAACCACGAAAATACCTATGCAGCTAGCCTGTTAACCGAGATTCGAACCCCGGACCTAAGTGCCAGTGTTCAGTGACTTTATTGCTTGGTCGCTGATGAGACCGAATATTAAATGTGATTGTACATGGATAAAATCTTTCGCTACATGCTTTTACGCAATTTTAAGCTCGAAATCGATTTCAGTTTCAGAAATTCTGTATAAAAACTTAACAAATTCGTGAAGTATTTTAGACTACAGAGTCTATAATAAGCTTAAAAGTCTCAAGCTTTTTTCCTGCAATTTTTTTTACAACTGATAAAAAAATTTATAGACAACGTCACAGTGAATCAAAGAACACCAGATATGAAAACCGTACCATATTTTCCCCATAAGTATCATCGAATAGTTCTAAGATTAAAACCCATTGAAACTTTTTCTGCTCTATGATAATTAATTATGATCCTCAGATAACACAACGGCATTCGATAATTTATGACAACCTTTTATCCGATTCTATACCACCCCCTACAGAGTTTGAAATCCGATCAATATTTCCCACCCTTTTCCTGATATTCCAGATAAGTGAAAAGGAACAAATTAGCCGACGGAACTCGAGAAGAAAGATTAGATTTTCCCTTTTCCCGTTATGACCAAAGGAACCATCTGGGAATGATAACACTGCTTGTCAGGCAATCTGTGACAGAGATTTGAGATAATTGTTTGCTGTAGCACGCAGCGCGAATTGAGTGAAATAATTCATTCGTCTGCGATCTATCTGAGTGATGAATGGAAGGAAAATTGTAGTGTTGCTCCACTGGAAAGCTAACGGACCTGTTACCATGAAATGGTTGAAGGATTTATCTACGTTCTGTTAACTAGAATGTCACGAATGATTTGTATGAAAGATTGCTTTTATCGAAACTAGCAGCTGATACACGGATGAAAAGCCCAGAGAGCTGGTATGTAGACTCCAGATAAAGTCAATTACATAGCAAGAATTGCTTTTCATTATTAAAAGCCTGAGACACCGAGCTTGGAGAACTTGCTACGAGGGATTATATGATTTAACTTAAGAAATGCTTGAGACATGAGTGGTTTATATATTGTTATGAAAGCTATCAAAGATAAATGAACGTTATCATTTTGCAGTACAGCGAGAAAATAATGTAATGTGTATAACAAATGTATATTACCGCATGTATTTGGTGCACAAATACCAAACAATTTACGAATTAAAAAATTCGCTGTAAACTGAAGTTAATGCATAATGGAAAGATAATATCAGCGGAGGTTAATTTAATTTAATTTTATTGAATCTTTAATTAGAGTTATCTTTTTTGTCTGCTTTCATTGAGTCCTTTTTTTTTGTCTGTTTTATTTTTTTGTATGAAGTATGATAAGTATTGTCATCGCAAAAGTTTCGGATATCATATTTCAACCGAAATATCCATTTTGATAATCCCCGAATACATATAGATGATTTTTTTTTGCGTGGCATTTTTACATACGAACAGACTAAATGGCATTTTTTTCCATAATGGATTATAAAGGGGATTTACAGGGAATTTTTTGGTGATGTCTGTACTTACGTACGTATGTATGTATTTATGCATGTATCTAACATAACTCAAAAATCATTACCCACAGAATGTTGAAATATTGTATAAGATAGAGATATAATATCTAGTTATGGCCATTACTTTTGTATTGCAATCGGACGACCAGGTATATTATACATACCCTAAAACTTGCCGGATTAAAATCCTTACCCTATCCTTTGTCGGATATTTTCAGTTACTAAAATTGGTGGGGATAAATTTCAAATTTTCCATTTTTTATGTCATTTTCAACTTGACTTGAGGAAAAAGTTAATAAAGTTGGAATAGTTCCAAGAAATAATTTTAAACGAAGGGCAGCAACAATTCTGTATAAATTTAATAGGTCATAAAAAGTCTGGTTCCAGATTAGACTTTTTCTGTAAAAATATTGAGAAGATAAAATGTAAGTATAAATATATATGAATCATCTGTATATTATTAAACACTTCTAAGAAATGTATCGGCAAAAATTGCTGAGTTAAGTCTGCTGCATTTATTTGACTTATAAAACGAAACATTATGTTATGAAAAATTATTAATATACTAGTCTTGAGTTTGGCATAGACTTAAGTCAAGAATCAATCAATTTCGAGGGCAAACAGGTACAGGTCCCTATTCTCCAGAAGCAAAGAAATCCGCAAGAATTTCAGATTATGAGAGACACTTCAAATTATTATTTCAGACTTCAGACGCATCATTCTTGCAGATTTCTTTGCTCCTGATGAAGAAGGACCTTTACTTGTTTACCCACGAAATCAATTGTAATCTTGATTTATATAAACGCCAAACTCAAGGTTATTGGGTAATTAATTTTATTTTTCACTTGGCGTGTTTTTCTTCTGTTTTGAGTTATGTTTTGCTGTTGAAACTCAAGATATGGTTATTTAAAAATACAAAATGAGTCAGAAATATGGCCTCAAGTTTGAAGTAAATGTAGTGTGCTATTTTGTAATGAAGAAAGGAAATAGTAGACAGTTATTTATTTCATATTAAATTCATATAAAAACAACTTTCGAAGAGCACTTCTGTAGTTATTCCTATTTAAAAAAAACCTGATGGCACACCAGATGACTTCTTTCTACGGCTTATTCAATTTACACATTGTTTGCTACATTCCATTTAACTTATTTCCTCGAATTTCATTAGATATATATTTCACATTCAGTTAATTGAGTTCTCAATTCGCGACAGGACACAAATGCATTAAAAGCACAAAATATCTTCATTAAAAATTGTAGCACAGAGGAAAACATAAACACCAAATACAATTAAAAACATTAAAAACAAATTTTTTTAGTTAAAATTTGAGTTTCTATGCAAAACAAGCAATTCGGCCAGCGAGCAGAATGACAGATGTTTCGATGCACAAAACCGCAAGATTACTTTTGGTTCCACTGAAGAAAAAAGACACTGAAGTTGGTGCACCAAAGGACTTAATTCATTATTTCTATCACTAGAGATTTCAAACATAAACAAACGACAGTTTCGTTAGGCTTTGCACCACTTAAAATATTTTTCAGTTTTGATAATTCTGCAACTATTGCATGCACATTACTTAAGGCATAACCATGTTAACCAGAATAACATAAGCAAAAAATTCATAATTTACCAACATATGAAAATTTAAAAAAAAAAATTTTTAAAAACTGAACTCATCCAGCCGAGTAACAGAGTGGGCATATATATATATTATGTTTGGTGCCGCTGATTGCAACCAAAAAAGGGAAATGCACAACTGCATGTTATAGCAGTCCCGTGTACAAAATTTCAAAGTTCTGAGGCTACTCGTTTTTGAGTTATACGAGATGCATGCATAGGTTCGTGCGTACATGAAACTCTCATCTTATAATTTTGTTGTTGTTATCACTAGATATTTACTAGTGATTGTCTATTTACTAGTGAGTTATTTACTTACATCTGTTAACTCGTGGAATACTTCGTGGAACTCGACGAGTTTTGTATCTGTTTTCTTAGTTAAAAAAATCAATTTTACAAACATTTTTGAAACGTATCATTTTAACATAAACATAACATAAACATAATCTAACAAAGCAAATATCAAACACATAAAGGAGTAATAAGGCTATTATCAGAGCAGAACTGCAAAAGACATGAAATCTAATGCTACCAATTTGTCCAGGACTAGCACTTGAATCCCTGATTCTGGCATTAAATTATACCAAATTATTCAGAGTACAGGCATACGTCGCAATGCAAGAATCATTATGTCTATAATAATGTGTTGCCACACGAAGGATTGGACATTACGCAACACAGTTCTTGTTTCATAACTGGCATTATTAATAATACTTTCTGTTGCAATTTAGAAAATAGCAGCCACGGAAGAAACATAATTTGGGAAAGGTAACCAATCATAAAGCGTTAGTAAGAAATTAACTAATTCCAGTGATTTTTCCTTACTTCCGGATACGAATAATTACGTATTGTATTTACCTTTTGTTAACAGACAAAAAGGATATTCGAACTGAAAGACATATGAATCAAATAAATGGGGCCTAGGTATAGTTCATAAGATTTATTAAACATATTTTATAATTTCAAGTTTTATTTCATATTTACCTTTTAAGTACGGTTCTTTTATTGATTTGGCATTAAACTGCACTACGATAATTACATGCTCAACCATATTATCTCTGAAATGCAAATAATTTAGGTTAGAATTTCTAATTTATTTCCCGTGATATTAAATGTATAGTAATAAAGTAAAATAACATTCAAAGACAAAAATTGGTTCAAAATTATGTGCCTTTTCGATTAGACTTTTCATTTCATCTCTTCAATTTGCTACAGAGTGCAACACAAAATAACCATCCAAAAGCAATTATATTGAAATGAAAGTTATGATTTTTTTCTCTTTATATGAAATAATGTGTGATTGTCATTGTACATAGTATCCGCTTAATAAAACTGTTATTTTTTATACTAATTTCTAATGTAAAAATGCAAAGTACTAAAATTCAGATCTTTTAAAACATATTATCACCAGAAGGGAATAAACGGGAAATTGAACGCGAATTCTGTAGTCAGCAATCCCTAAAAAGGGAAAATTTGTAGAACAGCTGTGAATTCAGTTCCATAGAAAACAAAGGTCTACCAGCGGACGAAAGGTAAAGTCACTGAATACTGGTAGTTCGGTCTGCGTTTCGAATCCCGCGAACGGGCTGGCTGCATGAGCTTTTTCGTTTCCTCCGTCTGTAACGTATATACGATCCAGTTTTCCTTAGAAAACACTCCACGAAGGCATACCTCCCCGTAAATATATAGCCTTCGAAGCTTTGCCGTAATTACATAAACCAAACCAAACCTAGAAAACAAAAGAGGGAAACTGTGTATGCTATAAAAGGTTGCCTACTGAAATTTTAGTACCCACAAAAAAGCATTCGTCCAAAATCTTCATTTCATTAGACTAAAAATTAGTTTCAGTAATTTACATTCTTAAATTATATTGAAAACAACCTCCCTACGTTCTATTCATATGAATTTATTTTCGAAGCTTAGAGATTACTTAGAGATCTGCTCCGATTCACTACAACTTCTTATGATTACACGTCGGATCTTCCTGTGTCAGTTTTTAATCATAAGACGCCAAAATCTGTTTAGCATCATCTTGGGCAGCTTTCGTAATTAAAACCTTCTTAGTGCAAGTCACAATTGTCGTATTTCATTTGCTAGTATGAACCTTTATATATATTCATTATTTAGTACTTAATTTCTCTAAGTGGCAACATTCATTTCTGGTTTTAGCTATAAAACGTGTCTCCAATAATGAATTTTATTTAGCAGACGTTTTAATTCCCTTTCAAAAATTCCGAAGTTGTTGTCTTTATTAGTAACACTTACAACAATAACAACAAAAGCAATTCGTCCATAGGTTAGTGAAGCTGCTCAGATTGTACTCTAAACGTATATACGGTGGCATAAAGATATTAAGCTTCGTTCAGACGGTGGTTTAAATATCATAAAGGCTTAGTCGTAAAGGCATAAAAGGCGTAAGTTCTGTTCACACTTGCAAGACAGGGTATAAATCGTAGCCAATTAGAGAAGCTAAATTTGAGCATGCGTGTATGTGTCTACAGCTATCCCGCTCTGTTTCCCATTCAGATTTCGAGCGTTCGCTCTGATTGGTCGACTCTTATACGAAGGCTTAAAGTTGAAAACTTGGAACTTTATTTCAAAACCCCTAAACTAGTTTTTGTGACGTAGCAAGATCTAGTTAACTAGCAACGAAGCTTGGCGGAAACCACTTATAGCATTCATACCCCCGTCTGAACGAAGCCTTAGGTTTCAATCACAAGGTTATATCGACAATGTCAAGAATCCAAATCATCATGAACTATTATTATCATCTCAGTAAATGATATAAATGTGAATAATCCTAAAAGAATGGAACTTCTTTCCACGACAACAAAATTTTCTTTTAAACTAAATGATTAATATTTGTAAAGATTTTCTTCATTGCTTTTGGGAATTTTGGTCAGTTTTAATTTGGGCAGAATATACGAATGGCCGAACGCATTATTAGGCATTCAGGAGTCCGTATCAGGTTGCTATTCGTGCAGTATAATGGTTTCCTTTAATACAGTTCATAGCGTTTTTCCTCATGTGACATAAATGTGACTGAAAATCCGCTCGAAGAACTTTATGGAAATTCTCTTTCCAGGGGATATAACCATTGAGTGCTTTTGTATCTTCCAATCACCCAAATCTAGTATAGTTCGACCGTTCCAAAGGCAACCTTGGCTGGCATTCTGCATAGACTCGTCCAAAAGGGGCATTTTAACTTTCTGCGACGTGAAAGGTAACATGAAAGATCTTCTCTTCTCGCGGAATAAGAGAATTTTTATACTCGAGAGGACAGAGAACCCATCCTTCAACCCTATTTTGAGAATAATTTAGTCCGAATGGGGCATGCGTGATTACGCTCATGGCCGCGGATAAGGCGTTGGAACTATATTAACCAAAAAATAGGAGCTTTGGAACAACGAAAGAACCTAGCATCGAAAACTGACCAAACTATCTTCGAATACTTTTAATTAGTTTTTGCAATACACTCATTATTTTCTTTTCGTGCTTTCTGTTTTCATTATATTAAAAATGACTGGTAGATTGCTTTTAACAACAGAATAAGTTAACTCCGCAAAATGAGCATTAACGAGGCCATTCAGTATGCTAAGATTACTAAATTACTAATCGTTTAAATCAGCGAAGTAATTTTTTGTTCAAGTTTCATCTCAAGAACTAAATCAATCATGTTACGAAAATGATGCATGTGTTTAAAACATCTAAAAAAATCTGGTAATTTTTAAACGAAGACTTATAATGAGTATACTGTTTCCAAGACAATTAAAAAATTCTCTTAAATTATTATCTCTTCTATTGGACTAAGTTAACAAAATTTGCATTCTGAGTAACCTTGCTTTTATGAGCCAAAAAAAATTTCTTCGCTTTATTTTGAGCTTTATATTTTGATGAATATTCTGTCCTTTCTGAATTTTGAGCTTTATATTTTGATACGTATTCTATCCTTTTTTGATAAGCATTGTGTCCTGTCTGAATATTCTATATTAACCCGCAAATTTCATCCCTCTAGAACTCCCGCCGGAGTCATTTCGACTCCAATGGGATTTATAAGCTAAACGCATAAACGAGAACAGAATAATGAATACATTATTCAATTAAACATTTAAATTTGTAATTAGGAACAATAGTTAAAAATATTGATTTAAAAAATGTATAGCTGAATTCACAATTATAAGATTATGAAAACAATGGCCTATTTTTCACAATATTCATACCCTTGCAATCATTTTTAAACTAAAATTCAGGAATGCAGGTTTTGCATGTATAATATAGCTTCTCATGACATTTTCCACACATCAATTTATTATTACATGAAATACAGATATTAGTAGTGATATTACCATTACAAAGTTGTATTTTACATTCCTTCCTTTTCGGTGTTGATCTCTGGTGGGTCTGCTCTGCTTGCATTTCTTTTTGGCTTATGGCAAATGTAGTTATGCCGCATTTTATCAGCTAACATCTGGATGAACGTCTATGTTGTTATTTGTTTTTCAGTATTTTTTTTAAATAACCCAGCCATTTGTAGCAGATACATCTAATATGTTGTAAAAGGTATGAACAGGCCATCTTCTAGAAGGCGCTTTTACAGTATATGTTCTAGCCACGTGACCAATTACATCGGCACCACATTTGGTTGCATTGTAAAAACTAATTGTTTCTGGAGTTTTCTTTTTGTTATTACTTGTATCAACAGATAGATGAAGGGTACTCAAAATCATTATATTTCTCTTTCTGTTTCCTTGACTTTGACTGTATAAATTGAATTAACGAACATTGTGTTTTGCTTGGGAACAGCTGTTCGTCTATTATTGCATATTCCCCCGGTTTGAAGGAAGAAATACAATCATCAATGAAGCGATTCCGAATTTCAGATATCATTCCAAATTGATCTGTTTGAAAGCGTGCAGAACGTGTCGATTTCAATTCAATTCGTAAAAATAGCAGAATGTCACAAAACCTGTTTTTTCTTATAGTTTCTGTGCAGGTTTTAAACCACAAGGAATAAAGATCTATTCCTTTCCCACCACTCACCCAATACTCACACAGTATTCCAATAAACGCAAGTAACTCGTCTATGCGCCTTACCTCTAGTTCGTTACATTTCTTTATACTGTTCAAAAGTGTGCTGTCTATAAATAAAAGCTAAACATTCAACACACTATTATCACATGTTTCTTTTGGCATGATTTGTTGGTCCACTGTCTTGCGGTGTAATATTTTGTTTTGAAAACCTTTCAGGATTTTTTTTATTTTTATACATTTTCCATTCTGTGCCATCAGGAGCAGTGAAAGTATTACCTGACGCATCTTCTGAAATTTCCTTGTTATCACCTCCATCAGAATCTGATTAATAGTCATTTACACATTCAAAATGAACTATTTCAAAATCTCATCTTGAATGTCTGATAGTTCACCCCTTCAGTTTCATTATATGATAGCTCACGTAAAAGATTTTCTATTTCTTCTGGCGTTAATCCTTTTTTACGAGCCATGTTTTTCGATACATTCAAACAAACTGAGCAGCATGAACATTTATGAAAAATATAACACAAACAGCAACGAAATGACTGCGAAAGGAGGCATCCCAGGTAGTAAGTCAGCTGGATCAAGCAGGTGCAAAGAACAGACCATTTTTCAACTTGCGGATGGAAAGAGGAATGTCACAATAACTGACATATCACTCTTTCAGAAAGAAAGTACAATGCAAAATTATAACCCCTAAACAGGAAGGAAATCATAAAACTGTGTTTTTTTCTCACGGAGTCGATACGACTCCATCGGGTGTTCTAGGGATATAGGCCCATAAATATTTTTAAAATTAAGTTAAATATTTCTGGTTTTCTCAAGTCATAGACATCAATAATTTATTAAAAGTCACTGAAGCAAAATAACTGAAGTGAAAAATTAAGAAAGATATGGGTGTTTATTTAACGTTGCGGAGTCGAAAGGACTTCGTCGGGCGTTCTAGTGTTAGTATATTTAATATATTTAGTCCCTTTTTTACTTCCTTGTACGAAGCGAAGGAAGTATTGTAATCGGGAAAAATTTCAGATATACTTCAACGAAAATATAGACTTTAAACATTCTCGAATCCATTTGGGCGATTTTTTTGCGTGACGTTCAGAAATACGGAAAGAATAAAGGACTCCCTTTTCCCAAACGGATTGTAAAATGGATATGAAATGGATTCAAAAGAGATTTTTTTTTCCTTGATGTTTGTACTTATGAACATATGTCTCGCATGCCTCAAAAACGATTAGCCGTAGAATGTTGAAGCTTTATATATATGGGACTATGGGACTAATATAATATCTAGCTATACACGTCCTTTTTTCATTCGGCGGTACAAAACAGATAAAAGCGGGGTGCAGACTTTCAAGCCGTACCCGGTGGGTGTCCACTCCCCGTTATCCAGCATTAATTCTGGTACCTAGCCTTTATTTTCGTAATCGTTGGTGGTAGTCATGTACTTCGTGTTACGGAAGTGTTTTAAATGACGAAAAATACTCATGTTTTGGTAATGTGTAATTGTGGACAAATAATGAAATCTAAATTTTTATGCGATCTTCGTTTTCTATACTTACATTTGGGGAAATTTTATATTCGGTATGAAATAATAAAAATATAAGAAGTTTGTCTCCCTTAAGAGAGAAATTGATCGGAATATTTAATTTAAAAATTTGCAATTTTTGATGTCATTTTCAAGCTGCCTTGAGGGATCAATTAATTAAATTAGAATGATTCTAGGAAATACGTTTAAATGATGTGCAGCAAAAATATTTATAATTTAATACGCCTCACAAGGAAGCCATATGGTATTTACATCAGATTTTATATTATTATCATTTGTAGACACTTTTGTCGGCTTTTGATCATTTTACCATTATAGAGGCTAGTAAAGGTCGTATGGATCTAAGTTGATTCATTAGATCGATATGATCTGGTTCCAGATATCAGGTAACGGAATGCTACTTTTAATTAAATATTTCTGAACTCTTGCTATGTTAAATTTTATAAAATCAAGAGCATATTGTTTGAAAATTAAAGTAAAATTAAACTGAAATCACGAAGTTGAGAAATCACTGAAAGTTTGTTTTGCAAAATTCCGTGAAAACGATATAACCTTAAGAGGTCCCTAGATGCAGCGCAAGCCTGAAGAAATATCCTCATAAAGAGTAAGCTAATTTTACAGATATGTCTAGCTTACCAAAACATTGCTCATAAACACATTAACAGTAAAGAAAGAGGTGCTGATTTATCTGCTACAAGAACATGGATGTAAAGTGATTGGTCTAACTTATCTGCAAATTATCGTTCCGGAAACACTTATAATTTTGAAGTAACAGGTCTACAGTATCATTCATTTCCATACATTACACATCCCATTCATTTCCACGCTCTTTTAACCGCTAGAAAAATTGAAGCTTTCGCTAACCTGCATGCTTAAATTACCGAAACGCCCGTCCCTGTCCATTACCCGTCCCGTCCGTTTCTTCCGAAAAAAGATGTATGAGATATCCTTTCTACTTCCTAACAAAGAAGCTCTCATTAGCGTTTTAGAACAAGCTGTCTTCAATAAATTGAGAAATACATTTGAGGAAACTGCACCTGCTTTACATATTTTATGATGAGGGAGTAAAGCAACATTGCATTCTCGGCTATTTCGGGCGTTTCTGGTCGATTGAATGAAAAGCTGTCTGAGGCGTTTTGGCCTTCAAAGGACTAAAACTGAAAGTTCAACAACTTGTAAATATCGAACTTGTGCTACAGTTTTATGTTACGACAATACGTATGATAAAAAAGAAAAAATGTAAAAAATGTATAAGGAAAAGAAAAAACTCCTCTTTACTTCAATGGATAAAATAATTTATCATTGGACTATAGATATAATTCTATGTGTGAAGGAGTTCAGTGATTTGTAATAAATGACTGTTGAAATAAGATAATGAACTGAACAGTGATATCTGTTCTTACTGAAAGTTGCGCATGGCATAACGTAAATGTCTCTCTGAAGCTATTGATTTTGTATATTTAATAGAAAATACAAGAGACATAATTCAGTCATATAACCAATGATTAATTAGAGTGATGAAAGAAAATTATATTATGACTTATCAGAGTGATAATGAAAATTTTATTGCTGTCAGATGCGTATAAGATTCATTTGTAACAATGGCTAACATGACTATAATTGTGAATGATTTTGCAAGGGAGACTAATCTTCTTCATACTCCGCATTTACAGAACATCGCGTTTTGGAACGTGTATCGGAAAAGATAGAAAAGAACTGTTTTAAATATGCCAACCTTATAATAAATAACGAAATAGTGTAAGTTGAAAGAGTAAACGCAACGTCTATAACCAATATGAACTGGGAGAAATTTAAATGATAGGTGGATGTTGATGAAAAAATTCAAGTTGAAACAGTGACGACACAAGAAGATGTCTGCCATTTGTTTTCTGAAACAAATCTTAGTTCATTATCTGATGAACGTTTAAAAAATGATTATCAGGAAAGGCTAAGATAAAGTTTGTCCTCTAAGTAAAATGTTTAGATGTGTAGCGTCGATCAAATAAGTTTCAGAAACACCAAGAATAGCTTAAAAATGAGAAAATATTTACGAAAGTTTCCATAAAAGATATTATAAACAATTCATGAACGAAATTCTGCATTTTCTAACTATGAAGGGACGTATTTGCATGGTTCTTCCTCCTTTCTATTAAATTAGGCAAACTCCATTGCTAATTTGTCTCGTCATTTATTATTTAGTTAATATTATCAAAACACCCATGGACAAGCGTGATCTCATTGAAAGGCATCTGCTGTATTTTATACTGAAGCAACTTACTTGCGGTACTGAGGCAACTTTGTCGAAAAACTGCAACAAACGCAAAGAGCTGATATTGAGAGATCTGGTCATCGATGGCATTGCCACGTCTCTTCTTCGTCCGAAGAAATGGCGCTAATAATCATTTGAGCTTATCGAATAGTTCTGCAAAATCAATGCCCACGTTAAGGACTATAATAATAAGGAGCATTCATGTTAAGCTGAGTTCATGTTAATGCGCATTTGACAATAATCTATGGAAATCAAACGTGGATCATCGCAAATCGCGAAAGACTCTGTAAATCGTTTTCACTTCCTTGTACGACATAAAGGAAGTATTGTAATCACGAAAAATTCCGGGTACCGTATTTCAAAGAAAATATCCATTTTGAGCCTATCGAATGCAATTTAACGATATTTTTGCGTGACATTTGTCCGTAAGGACAGAATAAAAGACACTTTTTCCCCAAACGAATTATAAAACTGATTTAAAATGGATTAAGAAGGTGATTTTTCGTGGTCTCTGTTCGTACGTATGTACGTATGTATTTTATATAAAACTGTTATAATATGCAGTTGTGCACCTTTCATTTCGGTTGCAGTCGATCGTCCCAAAATTATATAAATATATCTATATTATAAATAAGAGTAATTAAAAGTAAATTAAACAATGGATAATAAAAATAATTAATAAAATAATGCAAAATAATAAAGGTAAATTAAATAACGAAATAATTAAATGGGTTAAATATATATATATATATATATATATATAATATATATAT
>KK117436.1:254606-270332 GCA_000611955.2 Stegodyphus mimosarum | reverse complement strand
ACAAAAAAAAAATTGACGCACCAAGAAGGAGTTATCCGAATGGGACGAAATTTGGTAGTACATTCGGTACATGTACAGAAAAACAAATGATTACAGATGAGAAAAACTGGATGATTTATTGAAGTGATAGAGCTTCGCAAAGTGAAAAAGTCAGTAACGGGTTTGTCCACCCGGCAACGATTGATAGAGGTTGCGGATGTCCTCCGGAGGGATATCGTGCCAAATTCTGTCCAGGCCCATTATGCTCCAAACGTGCTCAATAGGAGAGAGATCCGGCAACTTTGCTGGCCAAGGTAATGTTCGGCAAGCACTAAGGCAAGCAATAGAAACATGTGCAGTATGGGGCGGGCATTATCTTGCTGAAATGTAAGCCCATGGTGGCGTGACATGAAGGGCAACACAACGAGCCTTAGAACTTCGTCGACGTACCGCTGCGCCCTAAGGTTGCGACGGATGACAACCAAAAGGGTCCTACTATGAAATGAAATGGCACCCCAGACCATCACTCCTGGTTGTCGGCCTGTCTGCCGAAAGACAGGTTAGTATCACACCGCTGTTCGGGACGTCTTCAGACTCGCCTTCGCTGGTCATCGGAGCTCAGTTCAAAGCGGGACTCATCACTGAAGACTATTCTCCTCCAGTCAGTGACTTTCCAGTGCGAATGAGCCCGACACCACTGCAAACGAGTTTGTCGATGTGGAGAGGCCAAAGGTAGTCGGCGCAAGGGGCGCCGCGACCTCAGCTCCCTTTCTGTGAGCCCTCTATGAATGGTCCTTGCGGTTACTGAAGCATTAGTTGCACGTTCAAGCGATGATAATGATGCATCTAGGGCTGTAAGTGTCGCTCTGGAGATTGCTCGGTCTTCACGGTTTGTCGTTTCTCTAGGACTACCACTTCCTTCTTGACGCTATGGTCTACCCATTCCTGCCAACATCGTCTAATAGTGGCATCGCTCCTGCTCAAATGTGGAGCTATTCGCTGATAAGACACACCGGCTTTTTTACACTGAATGAAATTCGTGAAGAATTTATGACCTAGAATCGTAATTTCTTCTCTTAAATATCCTGTCAGTTGCGCAGATCAGATGCGCTGTAGCGACAATCGTTCATTCATTGGCAGCCAAAATGTCAAAGTTTGCATTTTCCGTCGAAACCTGTATGCATATTAATTTGTGTCCAATTTGCGTCGTGGTGCGTCGTTTTTTTGTTTAAGAGTGTAGAACTGTCTTTTTTTTTGTGGTGCGTCTTGCAGTATACATGCAGAATAGTTATAAAAGCCGCTATAAATTTACTGTAGGTTTAATTGTAAGAAAATTGTAATTATAAATTGCACAATTAGAATTACATTATAATCACCCGATATATAATTACAGTTACATTTTACTTGAGTTAAATTTCGCAATTTATAATTACAACTACACTGTAATTGAATTAAATGTAATTGTAAATTATACTACAATTTCCCAATTTATAATCATAATTACATTGAAACTGAATTAAATGTAATTATTATTAGATTATAATTACATTTAGATAATTGGAATTAAAGGATTGAATTACATAATGCAATTGAAGGTTTTCAGGAAATTACATTGTAATTACTTTAATTGTACTTACATAGTAATTACTTTAATTGAAATTACATAGCACTTATAAAGCAGTTACAGCTTAATTACATGCATAAGTAATTGAATTAGTTATGTTTGCAATTAAATTGTAATTCAATCACTTATATTTAAAAAATGCATTGTATTTCAATTATTTACGAACTCAATTCATTTACATTGCAATTGAATTTGCCGAACTCTACTAATAACACTACTTATGTAAGGAAGGCATAATTTACTTAAGTGTTTTTATTTAAAAAAGTGGTAATGTTGTAATGTGAAGGAATTAATCCTTAATTTATTCAAAAAGCTTAAAGTACTTTTTTGAATGCAGAAATTTTCTTTAGTATATAATTACCTTTAGAAACATTCATTGTAAATCAAATATAATAAATGTAACAGTGAGCTTTTAAGAATCTGATCCATATTTAACAAACGAGCCCTTTTAAATCAAAATATTGCTAATTTAGAAAAATTCATTAAAGAAGCAAGGGCAAAAAGGAATAAGAAAACATTGCATAAATTCTGCAAATGGCATCCATTGGTTTGGTGTTCGTATATTCTAAGCCCACCCGTTACGTAAAATTCTCAACAACTTTGTTGCTTTGAAGTATTTTATACTGTTTTTTATTTTTCAATTACGTAACTTAAACAAATTTTCATATTTCGCCATTAACTTCCATTAAAGCTGTATTCTAGTGTGCTTTGACAGCCCTAAATACCTAACTGTTATATCTGAGCTCAAAAGGTTTCAGAGAAGTTTCTAGGAAAAGAATTAGAATGCATTTATTTAACATTTTAATGGGAAATAATGCGCTTATTAAAGTTTGTGATGTTTGATTGAAATATTTACCGATTTAACTCTTTTATGTTTCTCTAACATAGCTGCCTTTTGTGCTGAAACATTTCATTTGAATGCGTACCGTTCTTACCAAACATCTCATATGCATTTTTTAAACTCTGGTATGAGTAATTAAAAGATTTAACTTTAATTAATAAGTCATATACTTTGTTTAAATTTTTCTCGTATTTATGTCATTAATAAGACAAAAAATATAATGAAATGTATATTAAATAAATCATTTTAAGTATCTGATTTACCACTCTAATTATTCTGAGAAATGAAGTGTGCCTTAAATCTTATAAAACTATTTTGAGAATGAGTAATTAACTTTAGGAATATTTTGGAAATATGTAAAGATTTAAATTAAATGCATTAAAATGCATTTTCGTCCAAAATAGAGAAAACTTTCTCTAAATCTTTCAGATTCCTTTCTAAGAAACGAACTGTGCGATGTTGTTTGTAATTGCTCCCATGTTTTTTATTAAAACCAGGGCGAGTTTTACACTTTAAAGACTATACTAGTGCTGTTTGTTTAAATTATATTCGGTATATTTCAAGAAGTTTTTTTTTTTTTTTTATTTTATGTTACATTTTCTGCGTTTATGATAATAGTCAAGTAAAGGATTTATACATAACAGTATTGATTAAATTTAATGTTTAATTCATTACAAAATTTTATCAGCCCAAAGAACTTTTACGAATTTCCCCAAAAAGGCTATTAATTTCGTTTGGCATTTTGCGTTGGTTCACTATAAACGGCGTTTTACTTTTCAAATTATTGCCAACCAAATATTAGAGCTCTGCATTATATTTAAAGAAATTAAATAATGAAGAACCTGCACGAATTTCACAGTACGTTTCTCGTACTGTGAAAAAACAACGTACCTAGAGGCATTAAATTTTGAATAACGTAGTCCTCCATTCGAATATGGACATCTGGAAGCCCAAATTTGGAATTTGTTTTATTACCTAATTCCTATTTTGTAAAACTTTTACAAATTTTTAATTAAAAAACTCAACAATTTCAAAGCGAGCAATGGCAATACTGCGCGAGTCTGTGTATCGGAAATGATAAAGATAGTGATATTGCAATTGCATTGAATTTTATGGTTTAAGTGTGAAGAGCACGTTATGTAATATATAGAGGTAACACGCAAAACGTTAAAAAAACGGTCCTTTGAGGGCAATGTAAAATCTGAAAACTTTTTTTAAAACAATTTTTTTAAAAATTTATAACTATATTCTCCAGTGATAATCTGTGAAAACTGTTATTTCAGTTAATGAATTTTAATTCATTATAGCTTTTAAAAATCACTTGAAATTAAACCTTTGCTATTAAAATAATTAATGAATCTATTCAATTAATTTTTGTTTTTTTTCCTTACAACAAGCTTCATCTTTATGAATATAGTACAATTTTTTCCTTGCCTTTATCAGAGAGATGGCGCTATCAACGTTCACTATAATAAAAGAAAGAAAAAATGTAGAAGTTAACCTTGGAACTGGCTTTCCTAATTGCTAGGCTTAGGTTTTTGACGCTCGAAAACAAACTGAAACATAATGGATGGTCATTTAGTGAATACAGAAAGTTAATTAATTTACAATTAGAGACAAGAACAATTGAACGACGTTCTAACGTGCAAATTTGAGTTCGACGTTCTTCTGCAAATTTGAGAGGGATAGCTATTTCGCAACTCACAATCCTGTAATTCGCCCTGACAAGGCAACTGGTACTGTGCGTATGGTCTGTGATTGTTCTTCTAAAGACAAAATCTCTAAAGGAGTGTCTAATCCAAGGACCTCCCAGCTTGTATAGCAATTTATTAGATATCATTTTAAAATTTCGGTTACACAAGATATCTTTTGGGGCAGATGTAAAAGAGGTGTTTCATTCTATTTTGCTTGATGAATATTTCAAAAATTATTTAAAAATTATTTGGTTCTGTGATGATGACAATTCGCCATTTCAAATATACAAAATGTCGCGATTGCGTTTTGGAACTTGTCGGCAACTATTAAATATCATACATAGAAATATGAAGAGGAGCATATAGATGTTGTATAAATGTTAGATAAAGTCCTGTATGTAGACGGCATTCTGCTTGTTATCGAAAATGACGAGAAAGCATTTTATCTCTCGACTACTGTTGTGATTATTCTGAGAGATTCAAACATGCATCTTCGTAAAATGAAACGAAATTCTGGAGTTTTAAGAGAACACTGGATGAAAAATGGAATCGATATTGAGAAAAATAATTTAAATGAAAAGTGGTAAGCAATTCTAGGCTTGAAGTGGGACAGAGATCAAGACAATTTAAGTTTAGATGTAGCACAATTCAGGGAATCACTTAATGAGCAAACAATAACGAAAACACTCATTTTGCAAGCTGTAGCTCAAATTTGTGATCCAATTGGACTAATTGTTGCATATGTAATTAGATCTAAGTTTATGATTCAAGAATTATGGAAATCTGATTGTGATTGCAATTCCGAGGTATCTGGAGAGCTAAGAAGGAAGGTTTTGACATGGTATTCTGAAATCGTGGACCTTATTAACATTAATATTCCTAGAAGATATTCCTTGTGTGGTTCAGGAATTAATGCAGAAGCTATGATCCTAATTGCTTTCGCTGATGCTAATATCAAAGGATACAGTAGCATAGCGTATGACTGATGGCAGCTACTATTGCTGCAATAATATCTTAATATCAATGCAATATTTATTGTTTTAGTGACTCTCAAATAGTGCTTCACTGGAAAGAAGGTTCTGCCAATAATTGAAAGCCTTTTGTAGTAAATCGTGTTAGAGAGATACAGAGTTTAATCACTTCTTCTCAATGGCCATTTTGCAAAAGAATAGTAAATCCCGCAGCTTTTGTATCGCAAAGTGCAAAGTTGATAGATCTTACAGAAAATTAATTTTGGTTTCACGATCCACTTTGGGTACGGCTGGGCTGGGTAACTTCAGCAATCAACAATTTGAACATATTTTAGATCCTGAACTTAAGGAACTTTCTGTTGAAGAGCAGCGAAAAGCTGTGGTATGCGTTGTATCCAATAATGAAAATGAACTTCAGCTTCTTACTATGTTTTCATCCTGGAATGAACTCAGACATGTAATTGCATAGTATTTCAAATTCTGCAGCAACAGTAAACTTACATCTTTAAATCTCAAGCTTTGTCTTTGCAATTTAAGAGCTGGATAAGGAAGCAATTTGATTTTTAAATGATACAAAATTCCGAATTTAGAGAAGAAATTAAACTTTCAAAGGCAGGGAAAAAACTAAAACTCAGCAGTGAAATCCTGAAGCTAAATCCTTTCCTTGATACAGAAGAAATCCTCCTCAGAGTCTGTGGTAGACTCAGCAATTCGAATGTTTTGGAAAACAGAAAGTATTCAGTCATTCTTCCCAGAAAAGCATCAAGTTACTGAATCGATCGTCAGACACTTTTACGAAGTAAACCTGCATGGAGAAGCTACATTATCAGCTCAGCGAAAACAATATTGGATCGATAAAGGCCGAGAAATTGTAAGAAATATAATTTGGAAATGTATAAAGTGTTTTAAAAATCGAACAACTACCTCAGTCAGATAATGCCCGATCTCCCAGCTTCTCGTGTAGTGCCGGATAGAGCATTTTCGAACACAGGACTTGATTTTGCAGTATGATTCCTGATTAAGAATAGAAAAGATAAAGGTAGAAAGACAAATAAATGCTATGTTTGCTTTTACATATTCTTCACTACGAAGGCTATCCATCTAGAAGACTCAGAAATTTAACAACAGACGCATTTATAGCGTCTCTCAAAAGTTTTGTGTCACGCAGAGGAAAACCCAACAAAATCTTTTCAGACAGAGGAACCGACTTTGTTGGCTCTGACCGTTAATTGAAAAGACACCTGACTAAATTTTCTTCTGAGTAAGCATTTCAAAACTATCTGACTGTCGAAGATATTCACTGAAACTTCAACCCTCCTGCAGCGCCTCACTTTGGTGGTCTCTGGGAGGCTGGAGTGAAGCAAATGGTGATTTACTTAAAGAGGACTATTGGAATACAGATTTTAACTCATGAAGAGTTTCACACCCTGGTTACTCAAATTGAGGGGCGTTTGAATTCCAGGCCAGTAGTTTCCACTCCTCTGACCCTCAAGACTTTAGACCCTTAACACCTGGACATTTCCAAATTGGAACTATATAAACAGCAAATCCTGAACTTGATCTTACTAATAATAAATTAACTCATGCTGAAAGATGGAAATTCAGTCAGAAATGTTCCAGAGCTTCTAGAAACTTTGGTCTAACGATTATCTATCCCAGTTGCAAGGGCGTACCAAATGATTGAGGAATAAACCAAATTTGATCCTCCATGACATAGTCTTCATGACGACAATTTTCCTCATTTAAGATGGCGCTTTGAACGAATAAATGAACTATATACGGGCGGCGATGAAAAGGTTCGTGATGGGAAACTAAAAATTTTATTGGGTGAAATGAAGCATCCTATATATAAACTCCCTATTACCATTGAGCAAATATGATTTTAAAATTATGTATTCTTTTTTTTTTTTGCTTTGCTGTATAAATCCAGTATTAGTTTCAGATTTAGAGTATGGATTATAGGATAGATTTATGGTAATTTAGCAGTTTTATTAGTTTTTACTATTTGAATTGCACTCTGAAGAATCGTAAGTACACTTTCCTTGTAAGTTCTTGTGCAAAATTTAGTACTGTTATCTGAATTTAAATTTGTTGTATGTGTGTTTGATATTCTACATGATTTCATTGATGAACACTTTTGGTATACTTGTTTAAATTAAAATTAAAAGGTTTGATATTAATGTTATGATGAACCAATTGTTCATCGGCGCGGAGTGTTCTGCTTTTAGTAGATAGATGGCGCTATCATCGCTCGGCGTAATAAAAAGAGGAAAAAAAGGTGGAAATTAAACTTTCGAACTCGCCGTGTACAGACACTTATTTGTAGCGTAAAAAGAGCGCAATTCTTCAAAATGTATCAAGCTTCCGTCCACATAATATTGTGTTATGAATGTCATCGTAAATGTTATACATAAATCTTGCAAAATACTTGGAATTACAACACGAGACAACCTATAACCACATCCCTGGAAACTTTAAGCTAGGCCATGCTCCTTCAACTTTATTTATATATTTATAAGACATTCATGAACTCCAAAAACCGTTACGTATAAGTCTGGTATTAGAAAAAGTTACATATAGACTAAAATATCCACAAAAAATGCATTTAGCTAGATTTTTTTAATCGGTTTTATTTTATCAAGCATTGCACAGAGTGCAACATATTATTTTAGCAGCTAAAGTTTTGGATTATTCGAAGCACCTTGATCTAGTTTTATTTTGATTACAATCTGTTTTTTTATTATTATTTTTTCTATTTTTGCTAACTTGTAGTTATAGATCCTTGTAGGTAAAGATTCAAACGGCTCTACGTCGTTCAGTAACTACATAATCCGATCATAATTTACATAAATGCGGTTAGAATGCAAAAGCGACTCATTTGTATCTGGAGTGAACGAGAACCTAGGAGCTAAAGCTAAAATATATATTTTATAGCCTATTTTTATTATAAGAGGGCGTAAAGGATTGTGCAATAATAACAGTCTGATTATCAAACATACGGATCATAATCTAGGATTAACAAATCTGGTAAGAAATCTCACAACTGATGACTTTTAGAATCAATCTGTTTGCAGGTGCTTAGAGTACAGAACTCGTAAATCAGGAAAAAAATAGTGATCAAATTTCTAAGCAATATCACATACTATTTTAATAATTAGAAAAGGAAAACAAAGTAGGATAAATGTTCAAGAACTTAATTATGAGCTATAAGAATCGTTGTAACATGTGGTAATTTACAGAAATATAGTTCTCAGGTTTTAAATGAACTTTCTTAATCTACTACGGATGCGAAAAATACAATCAACAGTGACTTTTACGAGAATAAAAACCATAATAATCGATAAAATTCTATCTAAATGATGGGAAACAAAACCGCTGTTATTCTCTATTGGCGTAATTGTAGATGAACAATGGATACGAAATAATTTTAATTTTAATAATTGGCTGCTTTTGATTCAATATTTCGATTCCGGTAGTTAGTGATCCTTAATTCTAATCCCTCTTTACTCTCACCTTTTCTAAGAAGTTTTTCTCCAGTTGATTTTCGTTCACATTCCTTTTAATAGATGGCGCCCGAGGCTTTCGTTTCTATCAGAAAATTCTCGAATGCTTTGTCTGCCGTTATTTATCAGGCAGATCTTTTTCTGTCTCTCGCAGATGAAAAGGAATATTCTGTTAGATGTATGTTGCAATCACACTTTTTTGACTAACAAAGTGTTTTTTCAAAGGGGTCAGCATTTAAAGTTCAGGCACTAAATTTTAGCTGAAATAAAAAATAGTTTGGAATATAATACGATTTCGAAAGGAAGAATTTTCAAACGAAAATTAAAATAATTTCTTTTAACCTTATACGTATATACACACATACGCAAAGTAATTTAAAAACCATGAAGAAAAAATATAAGGGCAGATAGACGGGACCAAAATAAGCAGGTTTTGTGATGGAATGTGTGTGCTGAGACAACGCTTTCAGGAGGTAGAGAAAGTGTTTTATCTACCTCCCTCATTGCTGTCAAAAACCATCATTCTTCGTGGGAGTTTCTAGCGATGTTCACGAACACGAGCCAGAAATAACCTACACGAACAGGAAATTCGTCGATATACATTTTACCGCAGTACTTTCGATACTTTATGCCCATACCTTTATATAAAGTTATAATAAAAACATTAATAGAATATATGTGCTCCTTTAGCAGAAATGATGCTCTAGAATACACTTAGGCATGAATTCTACTAGGCTTGTGAGTTTAGGTTTTACTTTTTCATTATGGAACCATACTTCTATGGCTTTCTTGGTCATGCTCTGTTTTACCTAAGAATCCATTTTGATAATATTTCTTTAAGAATACGCTTTACATTTTCAATCATATTTAAGTCTGGTGAATGTTTAAAGCAATCTAAACAAAGCAATGTTATTTTAGAACATGAACCTTGTGACACATTTCGTACTATGGTAAATCATGTTGAAATGTCCCTGCAAAGGTTTTCAGTGGTGGCACAATTCTCCGCTTTAACGTTTCTGTACACGTCGATGAATTCATCATTCTGTCAAGAGGAACTAGGCTTCCAATGCCATCTGCAGTTAAAAAAGAGCAAAAAACATTTGTTTTTGAGGGTATTTTATGGTTTGTGTGATACGTTGAACGATTCAACTTCGCTTTGTCTTACAAAGTTAGATTTGTAACCATGAATACAAAAGTGAGTATCATGTCTGAAAAAGACCTTTTTAGAATCATTTGTGGTGCAAGTTTTGTATTTTGTAGCTCGCAATAATCGTTTGCTCCATTTAACATATTAAAAGTTGTTCTTTTTATTACTGTTCTCGCTTTCCGACCAGCAGGGAGAAGTCTACTACTCACATTTGGAGGATAGAAATCAATATAAATAGACCGTAGATATCTTTCAATGTCTTTGTTAGTTTTTATTGGATTAATAATTATACTTCGGAATAGGGAAAAAAGTAGATCAGATTTTAATGTTAGTTTCCTTTTTGTTTCAGATTTGCCCTTTCTTTCTGGAGAAAATTCTCCAGTTTTGTTGTGTCGCCTCAGAATTCGAGAAATTTTCAAAACCAAGTGCCGAAGCAATATTTATTACAGTCAAGGATGTGGGAATTGTTAAGTATGTTAATATTTGCTCTCTTTCTAGGAGTTATATACATTTCTAATAAAATAAAATGAACATAATTAAAAATTATGCAAAAGTAACTTCCTTTTCTCACAAAAATAATCTTAAAAATGGCACAATAATTTTAATTTTATGTCTAAACCAGCTCAAAATAGTAGAAAGCAGTCTTCCAGGCTTTCAGGCGAAAACAATACTGCTTTGAAGGACATGCTGGCAAACGTTTATATTCTGTGGAAAACTCGCTTCTCCCAGTTAAGCTGCATGCTGGATGCTGTTTTTTTTCTCCCCCTAAGGTATGCAGTAGCAGATACAGTTTCCCCAAATGCATTGTATCAGTTTATTGCAGATAGCTTTTCCTAAAAGACTAATAGAAGCTTCTTTGTTAGGAAGCAGAAAGGATTCATTTGGAATCTTCACACCTCTTTGCCCAGTAATCAATAGGGATGGAAAGTCACCGCGGAACGGGTAATAAACGGGGATGGGCGTTTCAGTATTTTAAGCATACAGGTTAACGAAGGCTTCAGTTTTATAAGCGTTAAAGAGGGTACAAAAAGATTCCCAAGTGCCGCTTTTGAGCATTTACTCCATTTCCGTCCTCAGTATCCTAGATAAAATCTATATCGACAGTATTGCCGTATAGATTTTATCTACGGTACTGCGGATGTGCAGTAATGCATGCCGCTACATGAGGTGTAACAATTTAAACTAGCAGTGCTTTTACTTTGCTGCTCAGCAGCGCCTTGTACCACATCAAGGCGTTATTTCGGCGCACATATTCCATTACAAAAACCTGCTTATTTCCGTTTTTTCTAATGGCTTTTACATTATTTTTGCCAAATAGTTATTAATCACCATATATGTATAGTATAAATGTTTAAGAAGGCTGAAGTTCAGTTGTTGCTTGATAGCAATGTGTTCCTTTCACATTTTCCTTGCATTTTATGGCAATTAAAGCATATAAAATAATTTAAGGTGATACTTGAACAGTCGATGTGTTGTAATACTTTCTAGCTTGTATCTAAAATTATCGTTTGTGGAATATTGAAGAAAAATTATTCAAAACATCCATCTATCCGAAGATATCGAAGATAATATAAAATAATTATACAACTGCTGTAATACATTAAAAAGAGGCGGAGAAAAAAAAAGGAGGGTATTATTTTGTTCGATTTAGTTTAATTTCTTATTTACCGTTAACTTAAAAATGTGCTATGAGCGTGCTATAAATCCAGCCCCACATGCTGCTGCCTAATGCTTCCATAAATTCTAAAAAGTTTACCATTTTTTTTTTGTTACTCGTTACCTCTCAGAATTCTAAAATTTTTTCTGAGTTAAAATTCTGCCGCACCGGGCCTGGAAGTCCAGTAAACGCCTTCATACTCCTTTATTTTCCTCTGTTACATTAGCCTCGTAATAATGGTTTTGACCAAGCAAATCATTTAAATCTACTCCAAAAGTGCCACCTTCCACAACTAATTTCAGATATTATTTGAGTTTAGAATTTTTTATCAAAAGGAGTATATATATATGTCTAGATTATTTAGTAAAAATCGAAAACTGAAATTGATTACAGCCTAGAAGCAAAGGTTCAAGCTTCAGCCCACGTTTGAGAGGGCTCCAGATTACTCATGACACTGCCTTTCTTTCGCATGAAAAGAAAGTAACCCTGTAGTACATTGGGGATCTTAAAATAACTCTGTATTCAAGATTGCGTTAATTGGACTTGATGAACATTAATTGAAATTCTGATTGATGCTAGGCAAAGCTTAAGCTCTTACTTATGTTATGCCTGCCGAAGTTCCAGATAGTAATTTGGAAGTATTTTGCCTTTTAGTTAAAAAAAGTTACAGGTATTGATAAATATACAAAAAATATTTCTCAAAATATATTTATGTCGATCATATTATTTACTCTGCTAAAAATTAGTAATTGTGCTAAAACTGTTTGAGTCAGTTTACAAAGCTGTCTTTAGATTGACTGACTGAAGAGTGAAAAACACCAAAAAAGTGCACTGAATTTTGTATATGTTTTCATAATGTAAAAGCAGAAGAATGAACGAAAACCAAACAAAAAACATATCCCTAGAGCAAATTCATAGAGCTGTGATTTATGGCTAGATCAGCGACTTGCATGGAGCATATGATTATTCTTATATTCTGATTTGTTGACAAAAATTTTTTAACGCCATGTGCAAGTGCCTTTTAATAGAGTCAGCAAGTTATTATACTCCACAGCTAATGTTTTTTATAGCTATTTAAAGGTAAGTGATTGCCAAGCTTTACAGTCAGATTTCTGTAATGAATGAAATTAAGGGTGAGATTGCAAGAATTGCGTCTTCCTTTAGCAGAAACACAGCGATGATATCTCAGACTCTCAAATGGCATTTCCCAAAGTAATATCCATGACCATCCCTTCCAAAGGTATTGACGAAATAATATACTCATTTCTCAATTCACAGCACAAAAGCTAGAGTCTTGGGGATGGTTTTCAATGGCCAGGGGTGATAACTGAAGATTTCACTTCTCCTTCTGTTTTCCAATAATGGAAAATATTATATTCTAAATTTTTTCAACATAAGTTTGGCGATCTACAGATGCTCCACCAACGGACAAATGTTTCCCTTTGCTTCCCCCCACAACTACGCCACTGAAATACTACCTACGGAAAACTCTTGAATTAACAACCAGACATACACTACTTATTTGTATAGCTTATTATAAGCGTAAATAGAAAGCTGTCAAACTGTGAGAAGCTATCGTTCAGAGATCTTTGAAATTTTACGCTGAAAAACTCAACCTAATATTTAAAAAAGAAAAACATTTTCGAAAGCTATTGCTGGTTAATACCTCAGCAGCGAAAAAACGTGGATTTGTTCAGATTGTTGCAAGTGCATGCCTCATGTTTACATCGTGCCAAATTCTGTGCATTTCGATTTTTACACTAGTTGATATGTGACAGTATAGTTATCAAGACTGAATGATTTACAAAGCTACGTTAGTGAAGAATAAATTAAAAATACTTAAAATTATCTCTAATCAATTTACGAAGCTTAAGATTTCCAAGAGTCTTGCCATTTCATAGAAAGGATAATAAACTTTCTTATAGAAATGTAAGTAAAAATTTTGCAAATTGTCAAATTTTTGTTTTCAATTAAATATACAGTACGGGTCTGATTTTTACAAATATTTGTATGAACTTTTCTACGAAGTACATATTCGACTGTCACATTTGAAATACTTTTATTTTTGAAACAGTAAGAGCAGTTATTAATTCTTTTTATGAAAAGATGTTATACAAAAATCTTTTTGCAAAGGTGTTAAAAATCGTACAAGCTTTCCCAAGTTTCATCCCACGTGCAAATACGAGGTGAATCTTACCCACCACTTCGCCAAAGCAGTAAGATAGTTTGAGTTTAATAATTAAGCTTCTCATGTCTGAAACAGTTGCAGGATTCTCACGGGATCCGCCTGTCTTGGAAGCCGTGGAACCCGATTTATTTAAGATCTATTAATGGTGTTTGCGCTTCACGCTGAACGCACTTTTCAGTTTCATTGTTCATATTCGCATGACACAATCTAAACTTCCCATCGCGGATATATTGTGTTATCTCTTGTTTTTACCTTATTCTTCATCATATGCAGTATATTCTTGAGAATGGAAGTCATTGCTTGGGATAAATTTCGGGAATAGAAATAGTAAACAGTTTAGGATATTTTAACACATGGAAATTCTAACAACAGTGTGTTAAATATATATCTGGTATATATACAAATCTGAAATACGTCCTGGAGAAATATTTATGTGCTTAAAAATGTGAATTAAAATGAAGAAAAAGTGTGATGCCTTTTATAGACATTATACTAATAAATTACGAGCGTGCAAATTTCGTTCTTTTTAAATATAAATGGACGATTAGCTAATTTTTCCTTATCCGATCCTTAACGCAGATGCTATTATTTACATTTTAGCACTTCATTTTTTAAATAATCTGTGTTCAATTAAATACTTCACTTTTATTGTGACTGTATTTGCTGTTTTATGTTGTTAACTTTAATGTACGTTACAAACGGCTTAAAATGTAGTCTGAAATGCATTACGTAAGTAATGTAGTCTTGGTTTGACTTTACGTATTACTACATGAAGTATCCATTCTGCGAAGTAATATTCAATTATATTCAGTAAACGCTGAATGTTTGCCTGTGAATTTTAGCATTTATGTAAAAGAGGGAAAAAACAAAAACAACGTTAAGAAGAGAAAACAATGGAGTTTAAACTTCCAACTTAAGGAAGATAGCTTTTATTATCCGAGATAGATTTTTTTAATCTATAAGAAAAGTTTAAATTCTTAATTCACAAATCATAATAAAGCATGCACTTAAATGCGTAATTAATTGTGTAATAGTAGTTTTTTTAAATCTGAATTGTTATATCTTTTTTTATGTTCTGAATAATAGTTTGAAACGTTAGGTAGCTTCTTTAATTTCATATCTTACCCTTAATTACAACTATTTCATTTACTTTCAAGGCGAAATTTTTACAAGTTGTCCATTCATCTATAGACATGAGAATAGCTATGTATCTCTTACTTTCACTATGCTTCGAGTTTCTACGGTTCTTCTTTCATATTCTAGCAAATCCTAGTAAATCATTACACACTTCTTTTTCTTTAAATAACTAATGATATACCTTTGCAATTCATCACTACAATCACATCTTTTAAGATTTTAATATTATTTTTCATTATTTTAAATATGTAGTTTACATGATTTATTGATGATGAATAAATATACCATTTAAATGCGTTCTAAGCACCTGATGCCATCTGTGCATCTGATGTCAATAATCATGCAGCAGTAGTATCATTCTTTCATAATTTCCGTAAATTTATGCAGTACTTATAGTATTGCAAATATGTAAATATATACCATAATTTACATATTTGCAACTAAATAAAACATATCACTTGTAATAATCTTTCATCACACTTCCTTGTTCATATTTATTTCAAAGATATGGAAGTAGTGTAATTTAACTTTTTCTTAATATTCCATTCCTGCAGAAGGGAAAAAAGGTTGGATCCTAACAGAGCCCACACCCTTGGCGCGAATGATTTTGGTTAGGTTAGGTTAGGTATAAGTGTAGGGGGCCACCTATTATTTACCCTGGGTAAGTAGGTATACGCCCTTTACGCTGAATGATTTTGGTTGGCGATAATTGCGCCAATCTTGGTAACGCTACTTTGATATACTATATATGGCAAACCTAACTGTTTCTAGAATTTTTGTATTCGGCGGGTATTTCGAATTTTCCCATTTTGTAGTTGGTCATTGAGTTGGAAGTATGGCTGCTTGTGTGAGCGAGTATACATTAGAATTTTTTACTTTGTTGAATGCGAAAGGTAATAAAGAATTTATTCAATGGTGTATAAAGGAAGGATTGATTGCTTCGAATTATGAATGTCCTAAATGTAATGAGCGAATGGGATTATAC
>KK117436.1:244163-254595 GCA_000611955.2 Stegodyphus mimosarum | reverse complement strand
TGTTTTGGATGGATTTGAATGGAGATGTCGGAAAAAAGGTGTGAATGCACATGATGTTTGTAGGAGTATAAGAAAGAATTCGTGGTTTTTCAAAAGTAAGTTAAGTATGTATGATATTTTGCCTGTAACTAAAATGTGGTTTGGAAGATGTATGAATGATTATGTTGTAATTTTTTATTTTAAATATATTTCATTAATTTCTGTAATGTTTACACATGTCATTACGCATTCACCTTATCCCACTGTATTCACTTGCCGCCATTGTCGTTTTCGCTTGGCGCCATTTCGTTGTGCCTTGGTGCTTTTTTTTTCAGTTTGTCGCCAAGGGTGTTGGTTTTCCTAGGATTTTACCGGGAAAAAACATATTTTTTTCTTTAGATTCAGATTTATACGTATTTTGTTAGTATTCTAATGCGAATGGCAGAAATGAAATTTGCATTTATTTAGTTACAAACAGCGGCTTTTGAATGCTAAAATTCATAACGACAACTGCCTTTCATTTGTTTAAACTATACCTTAATTATTTAGGCTTTTACAATTTTTTTTTAACATTTTAAAGTAATAATTTCCGTTGTTTCAATTCATTCGTTTAAATCACATAAGTTTTGTACTGTACTCGTCATCCATTTTTTATTCGTAGATCTAGAAACTTCATATTGTTTTTTTATTTTATTTTAGTCTTCCATGAATTTTAAGTTTCTCCAATCACATAATATTTGTGTATTCCTATAAAGCTCTTATTTGAATGCTACGTAACATAAATTTCTGAAATGGTTATATTTATTTGTTTTAAAATCACAATAAAATGTGAAATCTTTTTACCTCCTATATTCAACTCCAGACGTGTTGAATTTATGACCACACCTATTAAAAAATTAACTCAAGCTTTTGTTTCCTGTCATTGGAATGTGAAACACAAAGTTCACTTCTAATTTGTTACTTTTTCAAATTGTTTGATAGACACATTTTATCGATTATTCTCGTATACTTATACTTTTTTCGCATATTTTTATCATCCTTGTTTAGTTAAAAATATTTGCAAGTTAGTCAACGTAATATGTAACAATTCTGAAATTACGGCAATTATTCTTTTTTCGAACATTGTTTAGTTAAGTGATAAATCGAAAATCAAGTACACTGTGCCAAAAAAAAAAAAGAAAGACAGTTCTATATCTCACGTTTTACTGCGCCGATTAACGAAATTCAAATTGGGTTTTTCATGTCTCGAAAGCGCGACTTAGGATATATATTAGATTTATATTCAGCATTGTCCTAATACACGTATTTTTACACAAAATCGGACTTATACTGAAATGCTGAAATGACATGCTGTTATTTCCCATATTTCGATTCTAGGACTCAAACTATACCTAAATAGCAAATTTTGTAAATTTTGGTGCAAAATTTACAGATAAAGTGAAAAATTTTCCTTTGCGCATTTTCTTTCAGTTTGCGCAAAGAATAATTCACTTGGCGAACATCTTAATTTATAGCAATCTATTTTCCTTTCCTTTTTACTCCCTTGTTTTCATTGAAGACGAGCGGAAAAAAATCATCGGTTATACTCTTAAATAATTTTAACAAAATGGCGTAAATCCCATTTGGCGTTATTATTGCGTATAACAAACATGCCAAATTTCAAAATACGTCAATATGTAAATTGACGTATATCTTAAAATGATTTGAATAAAAAGATTCTAATTTTTTGCAGGTGTACCTAGAAATACATCTACTTTAAGACTATGTTAAAAATTTCATAGATTGTAATTCAAAATATTTTTTGTAAAATTTATAAAAATTATTTCAAAATGCAAATTAAAATAGGAAATTATAATAATTGGGCGAATGTTATTCGAAAGGAACCTAAATTTCGATATGTAAAAGGAAGCATAATATAAGTTTAATAGAAAAAAGAGCTATTAATAAATATATACCAAATTCAATTAACAATGGGGAGCCAAAATCTTGAGAGCTAATTTTTTTAAAACTATTCGTGCGATCTTACAAAACTTGGCATTTTGGCATAATTTGAATCGTAGAATCGCAATAAGGAAAAAAGTTGCATGTCATTTCAGAAAAGTCGGATTTTGTGTCAAAATATTTATATTAAAACAATGTTACATATAAATCTAATACTTATTCCAAGTTGCTCTTTCTAGATATGGAAAACGCAAGTTGAATTTCATCAGTTGGGTCAGTAGAACGGGAAATATATAACTGCTTCTCTTCCTTTTTTTCTGCAATGTAGATAAATCTACAATTAATTAAAACAAAATAAGTCAATAAAATAATAAATTAAATAAATTCAATGAGATACATCAATATTTTAAAAGTAATTTAATAACAAAGTATTAATAAGATACAATGATTACATAGTAGTTTTAAAATACATACGTTTTAGTGATTTCAAAGGCAGAGAATCACTTCCAAAATAGGTTTTAAATTGTATTTGATTACTTTTCAGATGGAAGTGATAGTTCTTAACTTATAGCTGAAATTAATACTATTATGTGTGTATGTTACTCGAGAGACATTCTAAGTATAAATATTGCTTTCAAAGGTAAAAAAAAATATAGGTGATTCTTTGGGTACTAAACGCAAGAAAATGCCTATTTCTGACCCCCGAAATAACAATTTCTCAAACACTGTTTATGAGGATTTTGTCATTTCTTTCCCTCTACCTATATGCTATAACTGAATACAATGTCCGGCTAGGATTCAGAAGGTCCTGCGTTCGAATCTTGGAGAGGGCACTACATGACATTACATGCTTATTTAATTCTGAGCTTCCATATGTGACTACATGCTTAGTACCATGAAATGCAAATGGATACTGTACGCCACGGAGCAGGCTTCCGTCCTAGAAATCCATGCGGAATGATGCCTGTTCGGTGGAAGAATCACTGGGTAGGACCTACAGACGTAAATTTATATGTTGTCACTGGAGTGTTTCATGGACAAGAATGGTTATTATTGCTTAGTCACCTTGCATGGGAATGCTACGATTATTCGTGGGGGAAAGGATATCTTTTGACAGAAATATACCTTCACGTTTGAATCACTAAATGAGTCCATAGTCATAGTAATAGTAGAAGTGGAGAGTCCAAAGTTCTAGGAAAAAAACCATCGTTCTTTTGTGGATATTTCTGTGGAATTATTTCTGAGAATGATGCACAATGATCAGACGTAGTTAAACCGGTATGCTATTATGCATGGCTATCACATAACGTGGTTACTGCACATAGATTATATACATTGTCAGTGGCCTTTCCATGGGGATACATGCCACAGTTATTAGCAAATTAATATGGATAGCCTCAGTAATACTTTAAATTAAAACAGATAGTAGAAGACTTACACTGAATATCTAAATACCGACATGTTTAAACATAATTGCATAGTGCAAGAGCTGTATATAATATAACTGTACACACATTTGATATACACAGTATAAAACAGTACATGAGAAGACTTAAACCAAGTATCTAAATACTGACTTCCTATAACATAACACGGTTACTGTACATAAGTTGCATGCATTATCAATGGCCTTTACATGGAGATACTTGCCACAGTTATTAACAAATAAATGTGAGTAGCCTTAGTAATACATTAGGTTATAACAGAAAATAGAAGACTTAAGCTAAAATATAAACTTAAGGATCTAAAAACAGACATGTTTGAACATAATTGTATAGTATATGAACAATATATAGTATAACAATATACACATTCGGTATACCTAGTATAAGAACAGTATATAAGCAGAATATAAGTACTGATGATGGTATGCGATCATAATTACCAATACTACTAAACACCGTATAGTGAGAATTTTCCCCTTTTTTTCCCTTTTTTTACAAAAATACAACAATAATTTTACAATAGTAAGTTACAACGATTGCAAGATGAAAATTGAATGAACTATTCGGAATATACGCTCATGCAAGTGTATATTAACAGTAGTGTGTACTGCAGTACTGAAATACATTGATTAATTTACTGAGTGCACCTTTATGCCGCATTAAGTGCAGTGCCCACTCTTTCCAGTATGATTCTGAAGGCTTGGACAGGTGGTATCTCTTTGTAAACTCGCAGGAGAATGCATAGTGATCAGGATTGCCTTGCTGTCCGCACTCGCATGTATCACTTTCCGCGATTCCAAAACGGTGCAGATACGTCGGGAATGGGCCGTGGCCAGTGAGGAAGGTAGTTAGCGCTGGTGAAAACGAAGATACATCTGTGGAAACGTGCGGTAGGAAACGAAAAGTTCGTCTTCCGGTGGTTGATTCATTCCATCTGGTTTGCCATTTGGAAATTAGCTGTGCAAATGTAGTCTTCTTGAGATAGGAATTAGGAAACAATCGTGGATGTTCTGGTAGGTAAATACTCATTGCTGCTTCCTTAGCCAGTTCGTCTGCAATTTCGTTACCGATAATACCAGTGTGCGCTGGAACCCAGCGCAACTGGGGCCTAAAGTCTGGCGAAATTTGAAGCAGTTGCTTTTGTATTGCAAAAACGATTGGGTTTCTGCATCTGGTACCGCCAATGGCTTCCAGACTTGAGTTCGAGTCGCTCAAAATTTGTACAGTTGCATTAAAGCGACTGGAGAGGTTAATCGCCTTTTTTAAGGCCGTTAACTCTGCTTGGAAGACTGAATTGTTTTCATGCAGCCTTCGTCGCCATTTGTGTATGGGGATGCCATCTTTCATAACACACAAGCCACTTCCAGTTCCGGTTTCCGTCCTGGAGCCGTCAGTATATATCGTGATTCCACAATTAGATGTTGTTGAAAATTTTGTGCAAATATTATCCTCAAGATTATTACTTGAAGGGTGGCAAAGATAATTGTGTGTTTTCCCTTCATACTTAGTATGCAAGTATGTTTTGTTCCATAGAGTCTTATTTTGTCCTAGGCGCAAAACACAGGTGAGTGTACACTCCCGCTCTGCGACCAAGTCAAGGGGCGGAATGCCAGTGAGCACTTGCAGAGCTGTGGTGGGTGTGGTACGGTATCCTTTGCTAATTAGTAGCAGATGTGGTCGCTGAATTGATACAAGTAGTCTTCGCTCATGCTGAGTGAGCGAAGAAGCCCAAATACTTGAGCCATAGAGAGCAGGAGACTCCCCATTTTGTTGCAGCCGTTCTCTTCATGTTGTTATTCAAGGCTCCTATTTTGTTTTTGATATATTTCAGATGGGGTATCCAGGAGAGCCGTGAGTCAATTACAAGGCCTAAATACCTCATATGGTCGACTATTTTGATTGAGGTCCCCTGTAATTTAATTACAGGTTTCCTTTTGAGAGGTCTTGCCGCACCAATTAACATGGCCTGCGTTTTGGGAGCTGAAATTTCGATTTTATGGTTCCTCGTCCAATTACTGAATAAATCGATGAAATATTGGGCAGTTGACTCCAGTTTTGATTTACCCTTTACAACGAGGAGAAAATCGTCCGCGTAAGCTATGACGTTGCAGCTTTGTGCGCCGATAAGTTCTTTGAGTATTGTATTTGCAACTACAGTCCAAAGGATAGGTCCTAAACATGAACCTTGCGGACATCCTTTAGAAAGCTTCCTTGTAATGACTCCAGAGTCTAGGGTGACTTGGACTGTGCGATCTTGTAGGTAGCTGCGAATTATATCGATACTAGAGGAGTTACTGTAAACGTTTGCTCACCACGATTGCCCAGGTATAGCTGAATATGATGTTTCGTGTATGCCGTCAGCATTCCCTGCACTTTTACATATCAAATGTTGTTAACCAGTTATTGTATGGCATGTGGTTTATTAACAAAAGCGTCCATAAAGGCTCAGCAAGAGCAGGTATGTAGTTAACTAGGTTTATCCTTATCAGTATTAAAAAACCTGATATACACACTACATGACTTCCTTGTAAGGCTTATTAAATTATGCACATTTTTTTGCTGCATTTCAATTACATTTATTTCCTTGAATTATTCTCAATTAATTAACCTATCATGCCTTATAAGACTAGTAAGGGGGTGGATTTTTTTTAAATGTTAATAATTTCGTAAATGTAATTCATTTGCAGTTCAAGCCCAGGAATTTCCTATTTTTATTTTTAGCCCAAATGGGCATTAGCCTAGAAGTGCTCTTAGTCTCGGAACGGCATTTTGCTTTGAATCATTAAAAGCCTTGTACCACGTTTCAAAAAATCTCTTCTGAATCCATTTAAATACGGTCGTCATGCAAATACATAGTTAAATTCGTTAGCAGTCAAAATCTATATTTTCATTGAAATATGATACCCAAAGTTTTTCATGATTACAATACTTATGGAAGTAAAAAGGAGGTGCTCGACTAGGTATTATGTGGGGCTACCCACATCCGAAATTTCAACTTTCTAAGGCTAGTCAGTTTTGAGTTATACGAGACACGCACGTAAGAAAAATATCCTTTTTGAATCCAAATTTCATTTACAATCCGCTTTGGAAAAAGTAGTCCTTTAGTATTTCCGTATGTACAAACACCAGACAAAACGATCCTCCAAATGCATTCGGGAATTGAAAAAATGGATATTTCTGTTGAAATATGATTTACAACTGCGAAATTGTTTGTGACTGTAATATTTTCTTTACTTAGTATGAGAAGGAAAAAAAAGTAACATACGCATTGTAGGGATTTAGGGATTTATATTTATTTTAGTTAACCAATTTATTTTAATTTGAAAATACTTTCCTATAAGCCTTCATTTTCCCTAACGGTCAATGCCAGAATATTTAAATTTGGTAGCGCGCGTGAAGTAATGAAAATTCTACTAGTGGGAGAAAAGGTTTAAATATTAAGTTCTAGAAGGGAAAGTGAGATAACAGCACATTTCCACCTCCACGAGAGAAAATTCCTTTCAGGTTTCTTCTCTGTCAGGCCCTACATGGAACTACATTAGGAACTAGCAAGAGCAGGATATTGTTGTTCTGCTGATGGCCAGTAAAACCACAAAGTTCCAAAGTCCAAAGAGAGAATGTGGACGAACTCCTTGCTTTCTGTAGCATGACCTTCTGCTTAGTATTTATTGCTGGTTAAAAGTGGGGTAACGGCTATTACTTTGCTGCACTAGATTTTTCAAAGCTCTGTTAGGAAACAGAATAGTCTGAGCCCTGTTGCGAATTCTACTGCTTCTTCAAATTTTGAGTTTAGTTCTTAGTGTTTCAGTTACCGCCCAAGCAGAGGCGCAGTTTGTTAGCGTCAAATTGACTCATTGTAAATTTCTAAAGAGTGTAATAAAGGGTACTTCTAACCCTTCTTCTGTACAGTTACTACTCTTTCAGTTATCACATCGAAGACAGATAAGTGGACACTACAACATACAGAAAAGATATTTTATACAAAATAATTTATCTACAACTCGTTTTAATGTCATCCCGGATAAAGAATATATGATGACTTATTGTACGTAACTAACTCTCTCACTGAAGTTCGTAAAATTATGCATTATTTTCATTTTCAATCTGATATTAATTAATTCGAACAAAGTCAATTCTCCATTTTTTTGCGTTAAATACTACAATATGTTGAAGCAAAACAATAACTGTCACTAATATTACTTCCAGGTAAGTAGCGTTACCAGGTACTAATCTTACTTCCACGTAACCAATGTTACCAGGTACTAATGTTACTTCCAAGTACTCTCCATTTTTTGCGATAAATACTACAATATGTTGAAGCGAAACAATAAATGTCACTAATATTACTTCCAGGTAAGCAACGTTACCAGGTGCAAATGTTGCTTCCACGTAACCAATGTTACCAGGTACTAATACTACTTTCAAGTAACTAATGTGACCAGGTATTAATATTATTTCCAGGTATTACATAATTATATCAGAGATTTTTTTTAAATAACTAACAGATTCTATCAGTTCTTTACATACTTTCCTTTCTCATTATCAATATGTTTCTTTATTCATTATTGCGTTTCTTTAAGCCGAAATATTAAGCGATGACTCCTTAAAGAATGCTCCTTAAAACTGTTATTATATTTTACATATGTAGTACTAATTTTGCTTTTCTTACATCTTTTTTTATTTTACAAATTAGTCTGTTAAGTAGTTCTTGATCGTCAATTATATTTGCAATTTACGTTTCTTTTAAATAATGTATTTTTTTTTAATTTTTACTTCAACTTTTCTTGTTTTACTTAAGACGTATTGGTACAAAAATATGGACAAAGAGAAGCTAGGAAACATAAAGTGCATTAAATTGACAGAGCTCTCTTTAGTAACGGCTTTCTTTTGAAGTATTAGTTAAAAGTAAAAGCGAAAATAACTCGAAGAACTGGAAAGCAAAAACATCGTGTGATTCTCAATTTCCGCAAACTTGTTTTTCACAAAAGGGAAGTACTTTTCACAAAAAAATTCAGAAACATAGAAGAGAGAAAAAGAAGAATCTGCTTTCAAGAGAACTACCATTAATCACGTGACATCAAACAGATTCCTGGCCACTATATATGAAATCAAAAGGAAGATAAAAAAACAGAAATATGAAAAAAACCATCATATCGCTTCTACTGCGAAAATTCAATAGTTATAAACTATTAAAGAATGAAATAAGAAATTCCGAAATTGCTTTTAAGATGATTAGACTTTTTCATTCTGGAGTTTTCTATGAAGATAGCTAAAAGATATCGTCTGATACAGTTAGGCAACTTCTTAAGATACTTAAACTAAAAATTATGCATTTCTAGTGGCTGTTTTTAGATTTATAATTAACCAGCCTTTTAAATTTATTTTTATTTATGCTTTTTTGAGTAAACTCAAACCTTCTTTTCAAAATTTTGCAGGCATTTTTGTCCCTCTTACTGCGTGTATTCTTGTGTAATTAGAAGCAGGTACGGCTAATAATCAGAATTTCTGGTGTTCAGAACTTTGAGAGGCCATTTCTCATTTTTCATGCTCCAGATGCGAAATGAACCTAAAGGTTCTTTAAACAATACCTGGACTAAAATGACTTCGGCAGTAATTTGCAACCGCCAGGATTTAGCTACGAGATTCCTTCCCTCTCAGTCGCCTTTAAAACGTGTGTGGGGAGAATGTAAGGAATTTTCTTTCTCCTTGCCGCTTACCTTCGGGATGTAATTGGAATTCGAATCCCGCTGATGCCACTACTGATTTTTCATAATTCCTGCTCCTTAATAAATCTTACAAATTCTTTCATTATTTTCGATAATATCTTGCTAAATTTTTAATAAGTATTTAATGTTCTTGCGTTTGGTAATATTTGCTTAGTTTTTAATGTAACTATATATTCTGTGTTTTGGGAGTTATAAAGGAAATTATAAAGTTATTATATGTTTATTGACTATAATTCATTAATTGTATCTAAATGTAGTAAAAGGTATGACTTAGTGTATTTAATAGTATAGAGATTACATTCTTTAAGTGCTTAATTTACATGCGCAAACTTAAACTTGTAATAACTATTTTTTTAATTACTGTAAATGGTGACTAAGAAAGTGTGATTAATAACACAGAACGAGTTTGTCTGCCTGTTTTTTCCTCACACAGCGCAAAGGCAGAAAAAAACAGAACGGTTAATGCGGTTCATTAAAATATCTCGGAGTGACCATGTGTCTGTACGTATATACGTGCACACTTAGTAGTACGTGCACACTTAGGACTGAGTGTTTTGTGCGTATTCTTTGCAAACATCTTGAATTAACTCCTTGAAGTCATAAAGTCCTGATCTGGATCAGGGAGCTGAAATCAGCTATGTTCTGGTGTAGATACTGTGCTGAAGAATAACTGCACTTGGAAGGGATTTAAAATCCTCTTTTATTAAAGCAATATTATTTACAATTCCCTTCCCAACTCGGGAGGAATACAGAAAGTAAAAGGACCAAACTTGGGTCTAAATGAACAATCAGATAAATTTAAACTAAGCTAAATAGAAATTTAATTGATATTTGCTCACAGAGCTCATCGCGGAGTTGGCCTCTAATTAAATGGTGCGTAGCAGGAAATACTAATACTAGCGCACTTCAATTTATTTCAATAAGCAATCACGTAGTAAGCACTATGGCTTAGAATTCAGCTGCTAGCTGGTCAGGCGAACGTCGAACAGAATGACCGTGATCTAAGACTAAAAGCTTTCTCACACTGAGAGGTTTCTACCTCTGGTTTAAATAGTACTTGGCTGTACTTCAAATTAGCATAAGCTGAAAACGCGCGCTTCTTCTGACGGGAAGTTGAAACTGAGAAGAAATAGAAAGATTTAAATTAAAATAAAACTTTGTTAGTTTAACTAAAACCTTACAACTTATGTGTGTATTTCACATAACTCAAGAATGAGCAGCCGTAGAACGTTGCAATTTTATGTATGGGACTGCTGTAACATGTAGTTGTGCGCCTCCCTTTTCCGTCGCAATCGGCTGCAACAAGCGTACATAAATACACACACACACACACACACACAT
>KK117436.1:163285-244076 GCA_000611955.2 Stegodyphus mimosarum | reverse complement strand
TATAAGATATAAAAAATACGACGGCTGCTTTAATTGCCTTAAGAGTCTAGATTTTATGCTCTTCCCCTTAATTCATCTCTTCTCCCAAATTCGAGATCTTTCCGTGTTACGTAACGTTTAATGCAGATACCTGTTATCCAATCAAAATTATTGTAAAACAAAACTTTTTTAACTCGAAATTGAAACTTTTGATTCCCTCCCTTCTTTCTTTGAGTTGCAGCATTCCTTTTCCGCTGACGGTATTCTCTGGCAAGACGTTCCTCATCCACGCTGTCGCTTACTTGCTTAAGATGACGTCGTACTTTAAAACCTGTGAACTATAATTAAAAAATATCTTGTCTGCAAATGGATAATTTGATATGCTTAAATATAAAGACTGCGGTACTTCGAGCTTAGTTGTGTTAAATGCGTCATCATAGCTTTTACCTTCAGCTACATCTAATCATGCCACATCCATCATGCATGTCCACTCAGCTCTGTCTACTGCCAAAAGCTGATAAAATTACCAGATTCCTTCATCTACGCATTAAAACATTCCATATATGTATACACATATGTATTCTTACTCTGTTACCTGGCTCGGTGAGCTTAGTTTTTATTCATGCAAGTTGGTAAATTGTGTATTTTTTGCTTTAAAAGCGATTGAGTTATGCAGTTTTTATATTTCGGTTAAGGTTTTCATGCCTTTAGCCAATCTGCATGCAGTAGTTACACATTGTCAATAATTTAAAAGTGGAGAGTTAAGCCTAAGGAACTGCCATTTGTTTACATTTGAAACCCAGTAGAATGATGAATTAAGTCAGTGTCTGCACCTTCAATGTCTTTTTGCCGAGTGGGACCAAAAGTAAACTTTCAGTTTTGTGCAGTGAAAAATCTGGCCTCTTGCCAGCTGGCCGAATTGCTCAGAAAATCTAATTTTAATTACAAAATTTGTTTTTTTAAGTGTTTTAACAGTATTTCGTGTTTTATGTTTTTATGTATTTTACAGTTTTTGATGAAGATTTTCAGACTTTTTGTGTAGTTTTGCTTTGCAGCAATGTGAAAATTGAAGCAATTCAATGAGAAATAATCTCTAATGAAATTCGTGAAGATAAGTAAAATGCTTCAAAAATATGTACAATTTATTAGGCATTCAAGGGAGCCATTCGATGTCCATATCCGGTTTTCTGTTTAGTTTGAGGCAATCTCATATGGATTCATTTTCCATGTAGTCTCTCAATAATTGGTTTAATAACCGCTGAATTTAAGTATTTCAACCATTAGTTAGCGATCCAAAGAAAGAACTTCCACATGCAATTCATTTGGAATTTCTGTTCCTCCGATTTTCGTTTTTTGGTGCTTCATGTTACATTTGCATAATAGTATTTCTATGGTGTAATATCAGAAACTGATGATTGGTAACATCCTGAACATTTCGTCAGCACAAAAACAGATATCCACCATCCCTTTAACAATATAACAATTAAAATGAATATTAACTGTGCAATTTCTACAATTTTCAAAATCTATATCATGATTTCACGGAAAAGGGAGTTGCGCGAACACACTCCCTATATTTACGAATCTCATGAACTTGGAATGAAACATGGAAATAGCTCTTTCGTTTCTGCGCTGCTTAGAAACAATTTCATTTTTTTCCGATGCGGTGGTTTACTTTCTTTTGTTATTACTTTCACCTTGGAGACTTCTCCAACACTTCATGTATGTTCTGAAATAACTATCGCCCCACACATCTAGAGAAAAAGGGAAGAGTTTGTAATTAATTAAACAGGCTTCCAAAAATCAGTTTAGCATCTGGTTTATTTGGCGGTTGAGACGGAACTTAAAAAGGCGTTTTAATCTAGAATCTGATGTAATTTTTGACGATTTTCTTACTTCTTCAGTTCAGAGAGCTTAACCAGACATCAAATTCAGCACAGAAAGAGATAAATGAATGCCAAAGGTAAGATGTTTATAACAAAATTACAGAGAGGTACAGAGATGCCAGAAACTTTATGTACGCTATTTAAAATCTGGGGTGCCACTTCTGTAGAAAGAGATTAGTAGAAAGTTTTGCCACCAGACTAAAATACACAGTCCAGTCACATTAATGTGACCACCACGTACTTTCCATGTCAGAGTTAAATAACCAATCACAGAAGGCAGGTGGCAGCACAGTGCAGTTGAGCGTATATAAAGGGTGTGTGAGGGCTTCGGAAAACATTTCAATCGTTGGCGTAATGCAGAAACGAAGCGATTTATCCGACTTCCAAAAGGGCATGATCATTGGCTTTCGGGCCAAGGGTGGAAGCATTTCCGAAACGGCTGAGTTTGTGAACTGTTCGCGTGCCGCCGTGGTAAAAGTGTACCGTGCATGGCAAAATGGGACTGTCCAAAATCAGCGACGTGGCAAATGTGGTGCACCACGGGCCATAGATGACAGAGGCGAACGACGGTTGCGGAGATGCGTTCGGGCAGATAGACGGGCTACCGTTGAGCAACTGACCACCAAAATGAACCAAGGGGCTACCAAAAGTGTCTCCCAAAGTACTATTCAGCGAACATTGCTGCGTCTGGGCCTCCGAAGCAGACGCCTGGTTCGTGCACCTATGCTGACTGCTGTTCATCGACGGCGAAGGCTAGAATTTGCACGCCAGTACAGCAGCTGGACGTCCACTGAGTGGCGACAGGTTGCGTTTTCGGATGAATCGCGTTTTATGCTCCATCGGACAGATGGACGTTGGCGTATAAGGCGTGAAACCTCTGAAAGGAACCACCCTGCAACCATTGCCGGAACGGTCCAAGCTGGAGGCGGGAGCATTATGGTCTGGGGAATGTTTTCCTGGCATTCTCTAGGTTCACTGATCATTGTGGAAGGCACAATGGATCAATACAAGTACGCATCTGTCCTTGCGGACCATGTTCACCCCTACATGCGCATTGTTTTTCCTCAGGATGATGGCATCTTCCAGCAGGACAATGCGAGGTGCCATACAGCTGCCAGTGTACGTGCGTGGTTCGAAGAGCACCAGGATGAGTTTACCGTCCTCCCCTGGCCAGCAAACTCACCTGACTTAAACCCAATCGAGCATCTGTGGGACCATCTCGATCGAGTTGTTCGCGCCATGGATCCTCAACCGCGTAATCTAGCGCAGCTGACCACGGCATTAGAGTCGGCATGGCTCAACATCCCAGAGAACACCTTCAGGGACCTATGTGACTCTCTTCCTGCACGTCTCGCAGCAGTCCGCTCTGCGAAAGGTGGTTATTCTGGCTTTTGACAGATGGTCACATTAATGTGACTGAACTGTGTATTAATCATATATATTACTAGCCGCTGCGCGGCGAGCCTTCGTCTGGCTTTTAAGTGTACCGGAAAAATGCCTAAAGAGAACACCAAACATTAAATTTGAAAACTGCACAGAATTTTACTCTGCATAACAATTTTATCGAAAAAGAAACAAAGAACAACGTTAAAAAAATTCAGTTGAAAATGCATTACATATAAAAAGCATACAATGAAATAAGCAATATCCCTTAATACAAATATTAATCATCCTAATAAATAAATTAACCAACTTCCTGCTGCCTTCTCTAGACAAACGTCCAGTATCCAAGAGAAACATTAAATTTAAAAACAGCACAGAATTATCGCCCTCATTTTTCCGTGCTGATATCAGCAACAATGGCTGTGTGCCATTGTTGTTCATATAATGAGAGAAAATTATCAATTTGATACTATTTCATCTTGTCTAGATGCATCTTGTGTACCAGATTTCATAGGCCTGGGTCTATTAGCTTACGCGCAGTACGAACGAAAGACACCTACACACACAGAAAGACTCGCCCTTTTAAATATAGATCTATAAATTAATTAAACAATTTACCTTTGCAAAAAGAAACAATCTTTCAATTTCTTAAACTGTTCAATAGAGTAAAATCTCGCTTTGCTATAGCCCATTATGTCTTAAAAGGACGCGATTTCGTCAGAAAACACAAAATTTAAAAATTAAAATCTTCGAGGTGCACTGGCTCATGCAAAAAAATCATGCAAAACGTTTCAATATCTTACAAACAGTGAAATAAGCAAAAAATAACATGAAAGAAACTCAAAAAACAAAACATTTCGCGCAGAATTTTACTCTGCAGAACAACTTTATCAAAAAAGAAATCAATAAAAATGTATTATACATATAAAAAATGACAATGAAATATGCAGTATCCCTTAATACAAATATTACTTATCCTAATAAATAAATTAACCAACTTCCCTTTGCAAAATCTTAAGAACTCAAATGGTATAAACAGATTAAGAACTTAAACAGATTAAAAAATATCATGCAAAACTTTTTTATAATTAAAATTATATATAATTAAAACATAATATTACAATGAAATAAACAATATCCCTTGTAAAATGTTAATTATCCTAATAAAGTAATTAAACAATTTACCGTTGCAAAAAGAAACAACTTTTTAATTTCTTAAACTTTTCAGTCTCTTAAAAACAGTAACATAAGAAATACGATTAAAGATTGTTGCCAATCCGAAATTTTTAAAAGAATGAAACTATTCAAAATGATGCAATTTCATCAAAAATCTATCAACAACAATAAGAAAGGAAAATTGTTGCCAAAACTACATTTTAAAATATCTGAGATGTGAGAAGTGTATTCGGAAGCTTCATTTAAAAAATTTTAAAAAAATACAAAATATTATTATTTTTCCAAAATTCTTTTTTTAAAAGGAGTCGAAAGGATTAAAGTTCAACGTGTCCAAAAATCAAAGGAAAATAAACAGCCCATTTTTTAAAATAAGTTTTTTTTAAAAAAATTCCGCTGAAAAGGTGTTAAGCTCACCTTCCTAAATAAATTCGTATTTAATCGATTTATTGAAATACGAAATTTATTTTAAGTTCGTAAAATAGCTAAGTGTCTACGCTTCACGACGATGTAAAAATGAAATGTATAGAGTGAAATCTCGCTTTCCTGTAGCCCATTATGTCTCAAAATGACGCGATTTGGTCACAAAACATAAAATAAAAAAAATTCGAATTCGAATTTCGAAAAAATCGCTTCGAGGTGCACTGGCTCTTGTGTAGATACACCTATGTACCAAATTTCGTGGCCCTGGGTCTATTAGCTTACTCGCAACACGAACGAAAGACACACCCACACACACACACAGAGACTCTTTGTTTTATTATATGTAGAGATTAATAATATATTATATCGTATATTAATTTTTTGGCACATCTAAGCAAGTGTATGCTGGATACGCAACGCAGGATGATGAATGTTTGTGTAATAGCAGGAAATTTCAGGTACAGGCACGGGTAGAAGTGGGCGAGATATAAGAAATTCACCACCAGTCGTAAAGATACAGTCTCACCTCAATAACTGTGCAGTTGTTCCATAGTTACGAGGGAGGGAACTCCAAAGGAAGGTTTTCTCTTACAAGCTGCCTCTTAAGAGATCTTTTGGCTGGTAATGTATTTTGAGTACCCTCTTATCCACATATGCATTATACCCTTACAAACATTAATGCCTTCTACGGGGCATTGGTGCCGCATTCAGGGTCGTTAAGCACTATAGCGGCTGGGCGGCGGCGGAAAATGTCAAGCATATATTCTATAACCCCTGTTTTAAGTTCAGGAAATACTTCACAATTTCTTCTATGAACGCAATCTCCAATAAATGAAAAATAGCTCTCGATAAACCGAACTCAAAGCCTGTAAAAGAAATGTTGGCTAATGTTATACACACAAATGAAAGATAAAAGCCTATTTAAGTTGGGTTCATCTGTATCTACAGTTACTGTTAAAAATGTTGACATTCGCGATCAAGCCACAAACTTGGTTCGATGAATCACGTTCAGCGGCTTGTTGTAACTCGTCTCGTTGTATTTAAGCGATGTTAGACATTTTTTTGGTAAACCTTGCTTTTCAGGTTTCTCCAGAAATAAGAGTAGCAGCTGGATAGATTAGGTGTCCGTGGAGGTCACAGATCTTCCGAGACGACTCTGTCAGGTTTGGGCCTCATTGTATATTACAAAACTAAATCACAAAAAACACGAGACCATTGAATGGGAGAGTTAAGACTTTATCTCATTTTCTGAACATTATGGGTGCTTTGAAAAATGCAGTTACTTCAGTTGCGAAAAAATATGTGATTCTGCTGAGTTTTTACTTAAAGTCAGTGGCTTATTTATATCCTTATTCCAACAAGGCAGGACTAACTTTCCGTGTTCCGATTGTGACGTACAGTGGTAACAGATTACCATACTGGACATCCAGGTATCGTCTTTTCCAAAAACAATGATTATAAAACGTTCTATGAATTATCATATAAACGAAGAAAATAACCTTTCTTGTACCAGACATGTTACAGCGTATTTAATGCACGATAGTTTTAGATATTCACTATACTAACAAAAGTCATACTTTCTCCATTAGTACATAGATATTGCAAGGCCATGTGCTGCTGCCTGACACCTTGCCAAAAGTATAACATCTAAACCACCACACTTTAGCTGATTTTGTTTTAGTTCTGTCACCATCTGAAAGGACACAGATGTAAATCTGGCAAAAGTACCTTTCAGCTCTCGGTAAGAGGACAGATAAATCACTGCTAGGCAATTGATAAATAGTTGACAGATACATGCACTTCTGCCAGGAAAATCAGCAGTTACCAATAACATTCATCACACTTATTTGATTTCTATTGCTTCTCTTATTCCCAATCAAAAACTGACTTTACATTTTACAATTATGTAAGTTAACGTAACAATGAATTAAGGATATTTTTGCACAGAAACGTAACAGATTATATGCGATAATAGTGCACAAGCGCATTGTCTGTCTTTCCCAGAGCTATACTGACAAACTCAGAGTGATTTTTTCCTAATATGTGTTTTCATTTTTGTTATTTTCGAATCATAAAATAACTTGTAAAAAACAATTGCCGTTTAGATGTGAAAATATATTTCAATGCAAATCATGTCACTGAATTCTAATAGGATGTTGTCAGGACTGAGTGTTCGGTGCATGTTCTTGGCAAACATCTTCGTGAAAGTACTTGAGTCCTAATCTTGAACAGGGAGCTGAATGCAGCTATGTTCTGTGGTAGAATATTGTGATTAAGTGGTAGAAGAACTGCACTTTAAAGGGATTTAAAAATCCTCTTTTATTAAACCACAATTATTTACAGCCACTTCCCAACTCGAGAGGGATACAGAAAATAACGACCGCCACTTGGGTCTAAACTGAACAATCAAATAATTTAAACTAAAGCTAAATAAAAATTAAGTAGTTGTTGCTCACAGAGCTATAACTCGAGGTTGGCCTCTAAACTAAATGGTGCGTAGCAAGATTTAACTAATACTGACGCACTTAGAGTTACTTCAATAAGTAATCACTTAACAGCGCTACGGCTTAGAATTTAAATACTAGCTGGTCAGGCGAACGTTGAACAGAGTAACAGTGGTCTGAGACTAAAAGCTCTCTCACACTGAAAGGTTTCTACCTTTCGTTTAAATACTACTTAGCTCCAATTCAAATTAGCATAAAGCTGAAACGCTCGCTTATTCTAACGGGAAGTTGAAATGAGAAGAGATAGAAAAAGTTAAATTAAAATAAAACTTTGTTAGTTTAACTAAAACCTTAAAATGTATATAAAATAACATAGATTTGTGATAATTACAAATGGCTCTTAAGGATTTTAAGTAGGATATAAGTCATAATAAGTATTTTATTGTGATTAGTTTTAGATATTAATTTGCTTTTGTTTTTTACATCTGTACATGCAGAATGATTCTTCAAATTCTAGTTTAACATTTGAAGTGTTTAAAAGCTAACTCTCTGATGCACGGAAACGAGCGCATTCATCAAAATTTCAGATAGGATTTCTTAACGTAAATCATATCTCTCGCACTCTGCAATGACGTTAAAGCGTTTATTATGGAAAGGAAATGGTAATTGCAATTTCCTCGTATGTAGAATGTTTCATCTTCTAAACACATATACGAAATAAGTTTCTGCATTCTCTATTTTAATAAAAAGGTTACGAAGTTTACATTTAATAGTTATTGAAATTCACATCTATTGGGAACTTTATAAAAATGTACAATACTTTAGGCAATCAACGGATACAGTCTTACGCAGTAATTGCTGTAGGGTGTCCTAAAATTGTGTTGGCAAACTTCGGCGGATATCTCATTCGACATTTTAATGACAATATTCCCAGATAAATTTAGATTAAACAAATATCGAATATTTGAAAAATCCTCAAAATAAACTTTTTATCAAGACTGTGGTACCTTTTTGATTTGGAGTCTATAGCAACTACATTGAGGAACTTTTGGAGCGGAAATATTCGTTAGCTTTGCTACATCCACTTAACGCGTAAATGGCTTATAAAGTCGTGATTTTGTTGTTCAGCATCTCTAGAAATGAAAAGCATTTTGACAGCCGGCGTAGATGAAATCGTAAGTTTTAATGGGAACAAAATTTAAAAGACGTTTATCATGGTGTGAACTGTGGGCTGTGATTTCATTTCTTTGTTTCAAAATATGGTATCTATTTTCAAGAAAATTATATATTCTTGCATGTGTACGAGTTCGTAATAGTAGATTAAATGCATACAGGTCAGATGATAGGTTAAAAAATTTACTTTTATCAAATAAAAACACTGCGAAGTTCTGGAATTTTCCACAGAAATACTCGTACAGATATTCCCAATATCACACAGTACGATTAGTAATTACACTTCAAACTATTAAGAACGTTAAACACAACGCAAAGTAAAGCGCAATTAAAGACAAATCTAACCTGGAGATATCTCATGTCACGCTGAGCTAAGAACTCGCAATAACAATAATTACTGAGAGCAGATATTCTCTCTCTTTCTAGCCATATATAGTTTGCAACCGGGCCGCTGAGATATTTATAGTATGCTTTTCGAAATTACTGAAAAGGCAATATGAGGGTCGAATTACGGTTCAGTTAATATTGTGATCAATTACATTTATTCAGTTACGATAATTATTACGGTAGTACAGGGAGCAGACTAAAATGTCGCCAAATGACCGCCGGATTTCGCGACTTTTGACGATTTGTCTCCAAATTTGGTGGAAAATAAGTCTACAAAACCTTTGTCAGCTTGGTGAAATCTCGCCAAATTACCAAAATACACATTTACTCAATGTCAAATGGACTTGCTCCTGTAACAATTTCACATGATTGCATGAAAATCATCTATGTACAGAATTCATAAAAATATTTTTTTTACATTTTTTTAATTAATAAATGCTGTTCATGAACTCATATGTCGTTTACCTTCAATAGATACTTTATTTTGTATATCTATTTTATAGGTTTACTCTTTTTTGCATTAATAATTTCCGAATATTCCTGGAGCATATACGTAATATAACGGTCGTTAGAAACGTCTTTTGTGAATTTCACTAACCCAGTATATGTTAACAGAAAATAACCAGTTGGTTTTTTTATGAATTAAGTATATTTTTATTTATATCAGTATGGCATTATACAATAATAAAAAAGAATTAAATAATTATAAAAAAATAAAATTACTATTATATTATGGAAAGATCTTATTATTATAAAGTGCTGTGTTCTGATTGCTTTTGAATGATAACTCTGAAGTCCAAGCAAGTGCTAGGAAAACAACTGCAAAGCTAAAAAATAAGTCATTTATTCCATATGAAGCACCAATGCGAGATATTGGCAGTGATTAAAAAGGCCATTCGGCCAAAGGCCTAATGAAACTATCTTTATGGGGAATATGATATCTAAGAACATATAAATAGTTCATTATCAAGCAGATAAACAACCTCGAAGAAGTTTTTCGCAGTTTAAAAGGCATTCAGAAGTGGGAAGAATTATTAGTTCCAGCGTAATAACTTGTTTTCAACCTTCTTATGATGTCTATGAAGCGCTGTGCTTGCAAAATTATATGTATATTTATATTTAAATTTTAAACCATAAATTCCAAATCTTATATTTTCCCTAATGGCAAATACCTGAGAACCAATCTTCGCAAGTCCACTTGTGTGTAAATTAAAGACCTCACATTTCGCGCAGTATAGTATATGCGTTGCGAGTATTTGGCCATGTAAGGATGGTAGCGGAAAATGACGTAAATTAACGAATGTAGGAGTCCGAAAATTTCAAAAACTTTCGTTGGACATTTCTAGCGTAAAAGACTACTTATTTATTTATTTTATAACTTTTATCAAATTACTAAAATATATGTACACTGCGCAAAAAAAAAGGGGGGCAGTTCTATATCTCACTTTGTACTGGGCCGATTGACGAAATTCAAATTGCGTTTTTCATGTCTCGAAAGCACGACTTAGGATATATATTAGATTTATATATAACATTGTTCTAGCATAAGTATTTTAACACAAAATGGGTCTTTTTCTAAAGTAACATACCATTTTTTTTTTCATATTTCTATTCTACGACTCAAATTATGCCTTAACATTAAATTTTGTAAAATTTGGTGCGAAATTTACGGAGAAATTCAAAACTTGGCAATTTTTTTTCAGTTTGCGCAAAGAATATTCACTCGGCGAACTTCTTAATACATGGCAACCAATTTTCCTATCACTTCCAATGTGCAGAAGTCGAAACAAGTAACATCGTTTCTACCTTTTTACATCGGGCATGAGTGGAAAAAAAAGTCACATAGTTCCTTTCAAATAATTTCAGCAAAGTACGTAAACCACATTAGATGTTATTATCTCTTTCAACAAATATGCCAAATTTCAAAACGCGCCAAGATATAACTTCACGTATATCTTCGAAAATTTTGAATAAAAAGCTCTAATCTTTTCAATGTATACTTAGAAATACATCTACTTTAAGTTGATTGCAAAACTTTTATAGGTTATATTTCAATATTTTTTCAAAAAATTATTTAAAAATACAAATTTAAAAAATAAATCACAAAAAATAGGCGAACTCTATTTGGAATGAAATTAAATTTCGAACTGTGAAAGAAAGAATCAAGTACGTGCAATAAAAAAGAGATACTAATAAATACATACCAAATCGAATTAACATTGAGGAGCTGAAATTTTGAGAGCTAATGTTTTAAAAACTAATCGTGCGATTTTTACATAACTTTGCAGTTTGACATAATTTGAGTCGAGGAATCGAAATAGGGAAAAAAACTGGCATGTCATTTCAGAAAACGTCCGATTTTGAGACCATATAATGTTAACAAATACTATGCATTACAAATTTCAGTACATCCGTGCCTAGCTACAGTCTTACATTATTTTAAATTAATTTTGAATGAAAATGTTTCCGTTTTTTATGCACGTAAACAGGCAGCACTTTTAGATGTTTTAAATAATTCCTTCAATTCTGCCAATTATAATTTAATTTTATAAAATTTTATAATTATTCATCTTAATTTTTCTTATGACTATTGCATAAGTAAAAAATATAAATAATTGTAACTGATGAAGATAAATGTAAAGATACATTTTTTTTGTTAGTAAACATTGCTCAACAGGATCAAAACACTTATCACAAATCTAATCAAAACACTGTCTGACATTTTGCGCTTTCTTTTTATCAACTTTTATTTCAATATTAATTATTATATATTTGTTACTTATATTATTTCCGAAAAACATTACAGCAAAAAATGTCCTGAGATATTTCGTAATTAAAGAGACTTGATTTAAATTTGCATTTGATGACATGATTATGGATATAAGATATAAGGAATAAATTAGTTAAGTGCTGTTACCGTTCTACTAAACATTATTCACATAAAGATTCTGTGCTGTGAAATGAAATTTTGCTCTGATGGATGTATGTTTCTTTAAAAAAGGTATCTGCTAAGGTGTAAGGTACATTTTAAATTTATAACAGTTATTTTAATTTCGAAACTCTTTCCTTTCAATTTTTGTTTCCACTTACAACTCTGTACGAGAATGAATTTTTAAAATCGCGTTCAATACAAATGAGTTAGAAGTTTTAAGGGAGGTTCAGCTTACTTCGATAGAGAGTGCTAGGAGTCCTTAGTGGGGCGTGTTTGATTTCTGGCTAAATAATTCTTGAAGCTGTTATGTTTGGTCGTATTACGCGTGCCTGTTGATATTCGTCGGCTAGTTTAAATTAAAAGCCAACATCAAAAACAGATACTAAACAACAACTCAGCTGAGATGCTTTTCTCCGGCTTTTAAAAGCCTCTTAATCAATCGTGAGAAAGTTCTGATAATTTCTGTTTTTTTGAGATGTCTGGAAAGCGAAAGAGTAGAATTACGGTTACAGCTAACATAGTAGTCAATTACATTTATTCAAATTAAATAAAAGAGCTACTTCTTTACTAAATGTTAAAAGCACGTGCTCCTGTATTTTTACTTTTTTATCGTAGCTTTCTCTTAAAATTTATCACGTGTTGCATTGCATGGGTAAATAAAACAATTTTAATTATAATTCTACTAACATTAACTATCTAGATACAAAATTCGTAACAATGTAAATAATTAGGACAAAGAACTCAGTGGCAAAATTTATGAAGGGTCTTTAATTCTATATAAGGAAAATTATATTCGAAAGGCAAAATTAAACACTTTAATTTGAGGGCATCTCTAGGCGAATGTTACCGCATAAAGTTATGGTTACACTATGCCATAAAAATAAAATGTAATTATCGAAAAAGGATTACTTTATATAATATGCTTTTATCCGAAAGAGATATGATAATTAATGCATTAAAAGAAGAAAAACATTTTATCATATAGTTTAAATGGAATAAAAGATTAAATATTTCTATTTACAGAAATGATCCGTAATTTTATATTGCGAATAATAACAGCGGAGGGCGCCCGTGGAAAGCTAAAAAAGACAACGGATTATACATTTGGTAATACAACTAAATTAATAGATTTTGTCATACAGACGCTCCAAGCCTTTATTCGCTAGCCTCGGTTACATGTTATCATTGACTAAATTTTTAGTCATTATTAAAACGAGCAATAAATTATAGGATAATTATGAACTGAAAAAAATAACTAAATTTGACACAAAGAATGAAGAAATTGCTTTAAATATTCAGTCTCGGAAATTGAATACAATAAGAAAGAATGTTACAACAATAAATATTTAACTTAAATGAAAAAAAAAAAAAGACGAATATCGCCAATTAGTCATTAAGTAGCGCCAAGATGGCAAACTCAGAACGCAAATGTCTGCTTCAGACTGGAACACATATTTTGAAGTAGAAAATCGCTCAGTTTAATATTTTTAATTATTATTTTTGGTTCATAAGAGGATGAAAATTCTGTTTTGTAACCTGGAAAGTTTTAAACTTTTATGTGCAATATATCGCGTTTTAAAGAAAGTTTCCCGCCACGGCAAATACCGTCTGTGCAAACTTTTCGCGATGGCGTCTTTAATCATATTTTTCCAGATGACCTTTGACATTAGAAAGATACTTACTTTAAAACACTGTGTTGTGAAATTCGTAAAAAAAAGTACTCATTAAGTACAAGGTTATTGAAACGGAACCATCAAGCTACCGGATTGTAACGATCACTTACTTTCAGTATTGTTACAGAACGTCAGCGGGAGAAAAATGCCATCAAATCATATATACAGCTTTAGATACCTAATGTTGCATCATATTACATTGTGAAGATTTGGTACCGAAAGTTCAAAAACAAGGACTATAACATCGTAGAAGTAGAGCGCTCTCGCCAGCCTACTGATGGTGATGAAGCATGTACTGCGAGAACTTGAGGAAGATCAGTATGCAGCAACTCAAAAGCTTGCTAAGAAGTTAGATGTTAGTGCCACACCCATTAGTGTGTTATGCATCGCATAAACTTGAAACAAGTTCAATCGCTGGGTGCCGCATAAGCTAATTCAAGCAGATAAGGACAGACTTGTTTGGGCCTGAACTAATCTGCTGGAACATAAACGCGCGGATGAAATTCTTAACCGGATCGTTACTTATGATGAAAAGTGGATTTATTTCGACAACACGGGCTGAAAAGGGGATTGCTCCACGCCCCTTAACAGTGTCGCAAAGCGCAATTCGACTAACAAAAAGATCATGCTTTATATCTGGTGGGACTGCTGTGGTATTATCCACAAAGAATATCTGGAAAAAGGTAAAACCCTCAACAATAAGGTGTACAGCGAGAAGGTAGTCTGTGTGTACGCTGCTATCAAAGAAAAATGTAGAACTAAGCTCCGGCGCTAAAAGTGTAATGCTCCATCAAATTAATGCAAGACCATATGTGTCTGCGTTCACCGGATGGTCTCTGTACGGACACGAATGGGATCTTTTGACAAACCCACCATATAGGCCGACATCGCTCCTTCGGACTTCTAACTTTTTACACCTGCAGTTACATCTTGTTGGTGTTATTTTCCATTCTGCACAGGTTGTTCGAAATGACGTCGATCTGTTTTTGGACTCACGGTTGCCAACTTTCTCGGCAGAAGGCTTTGATAAACTACGAAAATGTTGGCAGAAAATCATAGATTTCGAAGTTGGTTACTACTTACACTAAAGTTATTGCTTTCATTTTTTTAAACTTTATTAAGAACGTTTTTTTTCTGAAACTTTCGTTACAGTCAGATATTTTCAAATGTTGAAATTTTAAAATCATAAATATCAAACACTAACTAAAAATTCGAGCAATTTTGAAATTACTTCAAACATTCAGAAATTAAATAACATTTCTCATGCAAATTACACTGAAAAGCCTTTTTTTCTGCTGCATTCGATGGCAAAAACTGTGGAATTCTGATATACTTCTTTCACTCGTTAAACGAAGGTATTTGCAAAAATTCGTTTAAATATTAAATAAAAAGAATATCTAAGTCAAATTTTGAAAAACATTGCTTGACCACATTGCGTTATCGTCCAGGAACAATGTTTATACAAAATGTGTAGTCGACAGCTTGTCAGGAAGGGATTAAAAAATTCCACCCACACTTAAACACCGTGAGTGAGTAAAATAAAAACTTATAATAGAATGATCGTGTATTTTAGAATAAGCTATAATTCTGGTGGAGGGAAAATAAGCTAAATGTTGTTCATACTATGAAGATGTTTGCTGTATCTATCCATGTTATTTCATCAGAAATATCAGAGAATTGAATGTTCAAAAACCAAGTCGAAATGCGCTTAAGCTGCAGGTTCGAAAATCTTGAAATAGGTATATAGATATATAAATAGATAGATATAGATATATAGATAGATAGATAGATAGATATAGATAGATAGATAGATAGATATAGATAGATAGATAGATAGATAGATATAGATATATAGATAGATAGATAGATTCATATAATTAATTAATTTCCTTAAAAATGAATTGTTTGTCTTTAAATAAAATATTGTTGCGTCCTAAGCGTTCGTGAATCGTGAATTTGGAGTAATTGATGATAAAACACCATGAAGAACCAGAGCCCAATTTATTCGTAAGTATTACACATAACAGTTCCAAAGACACGTTTACAGTCGTCGAAAAACTATGATAAACAAGCTGAAAGAATCAGTACACAACTTTCAGGCTGCAACGGTGAAGATAGCTTCACGGCAAAGCACTAAGTTGCAACTCCCGACTCAGTCGGTCGTTCTTAAGCTTAATCTCTAAATTCAAGAAGATCCTCTATTATACTACCACTATTCTTTCCCAGGATAGGTGGGGTACTTAATATCTTTAAGGCATTTTAATAGCGTAAGAAAGAGAAAAGAAATTTGATCCGTAATCCGTATCCTGAAACTATAAAATACAATTAATTATTTAAACAAATAAATAAAATAATTACTAAATAAATAATTAATTAATCAATAACATAAAATTACCATGTTTTACGTATGATAATATAATAATCTATTTTAATATGCATACAATAATATAATGATTTTTATCTTAACATAATTCTGTAATTTAGAGAATTACAGAAACATTTGAATATTTGTTTTAAGCAGGAAATCATAAAATAGCTCAGCTGAGATTGAACGCATAACTTTAAAGAAAATTAACTTATTATTATTAAGTAAATTAAGCTCTATGTACTACCTGGTATTCTGACGACAATGCCAAGTGTTCGATGTAACTGCGTAAAGACTCCCTGAAAAATCACTATCTGTAGGAAATCGCAAGTACAAACAAATGCGAATAGATGAGACATTTACTTTCTTAGATTTTTCTAATATAAGAATGTAGCACTTTACCTAAACGGAGAAAGCTATTATCGCAGACTTAGCAGACAAACAAATGAGGTAAAATGTATACCGCTCTGTAGCTTACAACACCAAATCAGTTGGATCAAGGTGAAAAAAATATCATTCAGTCAATTCGATCAATAAGAAATCAATCGGTATTTGTGATCTGAAATGAACGTCGCGTCGTAAATTAAATTTGTTAAAATAATAACAAAAACAAACAAACCGCGGCACACGTTAATGTAAAAGCAAGCATTCGCACTTGAACTGCGATTAATTAATCTTCATCGAATTCAATCAAAGCGAGCGAATACGTTCTTATTGAATCTGTTTCCTCCCGCCTTTTTCGACGGTAGGCTGCGAGTGGTATAAGACTTAGCTCTCAACTCTTGCCGCTACACTTCTTTGCGCTATTTCTGCAGTGATCGCACTACGTCTGTGAAAATCTTCAATCCGAAATTTGATTGGTATAATCGAGAGAACTGTGAGCTCAAAACAGCAGACAAAGGTTCGTTTAACTTCATATTGAGGCAGGTATCTCCATTCATCAAAAAACCATGCTTTTCGGTTAAGAATTTGTCCTATTGTTGTGTACGTTCACCATGTGCAGTCGCCTAAAAATAAATTAGGCAGAAATCCGCATGGCTTCTTCATATATACAAAATAATCTGCTTAGATCCAAGAGCAGATCAGCAGAGGTGATTTTTCTGTGTTCAGTATTTCATTTGAAAGTTTATTTAACATGATCATTACGGATAGACACCTGTCTTATGATCGTAAGTAGTTTGGCTTTGACTAGAACCCTCAGGAACTGTAAAAATGGCGGTGGAATATGCAATGTCTGATTGGAAATATTTTATATAATCACCTTAATACAAAAAAAGAAAAGCTGTTAAAAAAGAAATAAAGTAATCACATGTAAAGCTGTGATATTAATTGTTGGCACTATAGATGTAACGAGTAAGTAAAATTACTATTCTAATTTGCTAGTAATAGATTAAAAGAAAATAACATTTATCAGAATTTTAAAATCGGGTTATAGCATTCTACGCATCGCAATTTATTTATTTTATTTTAAGATCACGTACTGAATGAGCACACACGGTAATTTATGTCATTACTGAATTTTAGGGAATCCCATAACATTTTTATTATAACATTACTTCCTTGTAATGGCAAAGAAAACACTGATTCAAAAAGTCGTCGTCGTTCATCGAACACATTGTTTCTATTCAAAGTTTACTAGTAGCTGGTAGCAGTTAAGTTACTATCAACTTTGTTTCAAGACATGTTCAAAGTTACGACTCATGATGCCGCGCATAAACATGTACACTGCGAAAAAGAAATGAGACAGCTCTATGTCTCCCGTTCTACTGGGCCGATTGACGAAATTCAACTTGCGTTTTTTATGTCTCGAAAATGCCACGTAAGATATATATTAGATTTATATATAGCATTGTTCCAACATAGGTATCTTGACATAGAATCGGACTTTTTCTGAAATAACATACTAATGTTTTTCTCCATATTTCGTTTTTACGGCTAAAATTATGCCAAAGTGCTAAGTGTTGTAAAGTCACACGAGTAGTTTTTAAGAAATTAGATCTCAAAATTTTAGCTCCACAATATTAATTGAATTTGATATATATTTATTAATATCTCTTCTTATATTAAAATTACTTGATTCTTTCTTCCAGAATTCGAAATTTAGGCTTAATCCAAATATAATTCACACATTTTTTATGATTTATTTTTAAAATTTGCATTTTTAAAAATTTTTTAATTTTTCGAAAAAAATTTGTATTATAAGCTATAAAATTTTTAAGAACGTATTTCTAGGCACACCTGAAAAAATTAGAGTTTTGCATTCAAAATGTTTTAAGACATGCATGAATATACATATTGGAGATTTTTGAAATTTGGCATCTTTTGTTTGAGCGATAATAGCGCCAAATGGTTTTTACGCACTTTGTTAAAATTATTTGAAAGCATGAAAGATGTCTTTCACCCCGCTCATCTACAATGAAAAAAAGGAAAAGAAAAAAAGGTTGCCATAAATTAATAAGTTCGCCAAGTAAATTATTCTTGGCATAAACTGAAAAAAAAACGTGCCAAGATAAATTTTTGAATTACTCTATAAATTTCGCACCAAATTTTACAAAAATTAATATTTAGGCATAATTTGAGCCGTAGAATCGAAATATGGAAAAAAAATTGGCATATCCTTTCAGAAAAGTCCGATTTTGTGTCAAAATTCCTAAGTTAGGATAATCGTATATATAAATTTAATACATATCCTAAGTCGCGTTTTCGAGACACGAAAAACAATTTGAATTTCATCAATCGGCCCAGAAGAACGGGAGATATAGAACTGTCTAAATTTTTATTTTTTGTAGTGTACGTGTCTACTCGGGCTTCAGGAAATTAAATTAGTTTGATTATATCGAGTTGATCTCACATATTAAACGAAATCAAGAGTTAATGGGTTACCTTTTCTAAATATATATAATGCATGTTTAAGGGAAAAATATATTTTTTTTCTATTTCACGCATATATGAGAAAAGATTTCACGCATATATTAAAAAGGTATTACAGTTAAGTTTACAATGTGAGTAATACAAGAAGAAAGCTTTAAAGCAAAAGTGGTTATTAATATTATATGTTCATTCTCTGATCCCCGTCATGATAGCAAATTGTAATAATTTACGTGTTTCGGAAATTTAAATCCTAAAATTTTTAAACCTTGCACATTATAATGAAATGTTTTCAGAAATATTTAAGATACCTGCAGTTATTTGAAGGCAAGTGTATATGTCATTTATTTATTTTTATGGCATTTATAAACACCAAGCACTTTCGTTATTATTACGAGCAATTTATTCCACATAATTATGCTTGAAACTGCTAAAAGAAAGTTCTTTCGTCTAATTTCATTCAACACACTTTACAAATTGTCATTCTGCAGCTAAATTGTTACTTCCAAAACATCACTTTATCTGCGTTATTAGAATTATTTAATCTTTTAGAATAACGAACTCTAAAGCTGAAGCTAAGAGCTCTAAAATAAATTCAATTATTGAAATCCCCTCTTTCTAATACGTAATTCTGTTACGTGGGAAGTGTATCTCTGGAGAATTTATTTATCATTATATGCATACCACATTTATCTTCAGAATCTGATAACAAAAGACGCATTGTTATAATTACGAATGCTTTAGTTTTCAATTTAATATTTTAATTTTTCTAGCAGAATTAGCAAATAAATTTTTCTATTGATTAAAATGTGAGGAATAACAGTGCGTAATTCTTCGAGAAATAATGTGTTTGGTAAGTGAAAACACTGCAGAGATTTAATTTATTGCTAGTGTAAAAAAATTGTTTTTGATACATATAATTAATTCCCGAGGGGTTTTAAGTATACTAATATCATCTTGTTCCAAAATGATATTTCTGTGATTGAACAATAAGAGAAGTTTGATTTAGCGAAACTTTTAAATAATTACGTAATTAAAAAGTATAATATAAGAACCGTTGGCTGTAGATGTTAACGACACAGTTTTATGTTTCAAAAATAAGCTAAAAGTTCTTGATAAAACTGCAGTTTTCAAATAAAATTTAAAGGTGTAGGTTTATACGCCTACGCGTGATTATTATTATTAGTATAATACACTCACGTTTGTGAAAATTGCAATACCATGAAGGACTTACGCGAGTGAGCTGAAATTTTCAGGAAATGCAAAGTAGCGCATGATATGCAAATGATTAGAATTGCAAATCCGTAGCGCATGCGTATGCTGAGCAGCGCCCTCTGAACGGCTGATGGATCCGAATAAATAGACGGCTGTAGCGAGGCGTGTATGGTTATCGGTGGTTATCTGCTAGTGGTAAACGTTAACTCAATCTGTACTTATGCCTCGTCGACGAAAGAGAGCGAGATTTGAACAACTTACAGAGTTTGAACGAGGGAGAATCATCGGCCTTCGTGAAGCTGGATTGTCGTATCGTGCAGTAGCCTCTCGTGTGCAGCGTAACAGCAGCACAGTGATGCGCGTTTGGAAGCAGTGGACGGACGAGTGTCGGACAACTCGGAAATCCGGGAGTGGACCCCGAAATGTGACGTCAGCTCGCGATGATAGACACCTGGTCCGCATGGCGCGGACGGACCGTACAGCTTCCTCTAGACAATTGGCAGCACTGTGGTCAATAGCTACAGGTGTTTCATTGTGTGCTTCATCAATTCGTAGACGTCTGCTGCAGTGTGGACTGCGCGCACGGACTCCTTTATACAGGATCCCCCTAACGCACGACCATCGCCGCCTGCGGCTACAATGGGCCAATCAGCATAGAGACTGGCGTGCTGATTGGCAGCATGTCGTGTTTTCTGACGAATCCCGCTTTAATTTGTGGTACCATGATGGCCGCATTCGTGTCAGACGCTATGCCGGTGAACGCCACCTTCCGGAGTGCATTATCGAACGCCACAGTGGACGAACACCCGGAGTTATGGTCTGGGGCGCCATAGCATATCATAGACGATCTCAATTGCTACGAATTGTGGGCAATCTGAACAGCAACCGGTATATCCGTGAAGTTCTACAGCCCGAAGCTGTTCCCTTCCTTCAAAGCTTGCCAGGCGCTGTATTTCAACAGGACAATGCCCGCCCTCATACTGCTCGGATTGTTAAATCCTTCTTTGCAGCGCAGCAGGTACAGCTTCTTCCTTGGCCTGCGTGTTCCCCGGATATGTCGCCAATTGAACATGTGTGGGATGTCATTGGTCGGCGTCTTGCTCGTGATCCTCGTCCTGTTGCGTCTGCAGACGAACTTTGGGTACGCGTACAAACGATATGGAATGCTCTTCCTCAGTCAGACATTCAAACTTTGTTTGACTCCATGCCACGTCGTGTAGCAGCACTTATTGCGGCGCGTGGTGGCCACACAAAATACTGATTCTGATCTCTTGTTCTTGTTTGTTTGCTTTGAACATTTAATCATTTATTTGTACCACTACCACTCAACTGTGTATTAAATTGCATTCAATTATGACGATTCCTTCTTGGTGTTGCAATTTTCACAAACGTGAGTGTACAATAGAAAATTAATAAAAAAGAGAAACTCATCATAAAGCTCTTATAAACAACATATTTTACCCAAAGGTACAGCGTTCGAAGCATTATTTGTGAATAAAATATTTCATCATAAATTATAAACGCATTATAAATTATATAAATAACATGTTTTGGAAATTTATTCATTTACAGATATAGCTAACAAATAAAATAACATTATAACATACTTAAAAGAATGCATATATTGTTCTAATACCTCCAGAACCATATCGATAAAGATTTAGAAAAGACATTTAATGCATTTGACTAAAACTTTCTGGCAACAATTTATTATTTCAAATAAGAAATATCTACTTTAAGCTACTTTTAAACTTAGTTATCTTTCAATATGTTGCATTTAAACAAGCTGTGAATTGAAGGTTAGGGTTTTGCGGTTTGCAAAGAAAAATATTCATATCCTATAATAAAAAAATCTGATGTGTATACTGATTGACAACAAATCCACTATTTTGCTTAGTTTCAAATGTAAACAAATATGGCTGCTATGGCAAGAAACAATTAGGCTTAGACCCACATAAACAACTCTTAAATTAAGACGCAAGAGAATCGTGCCGACATGAAAAATAGAGCAGGCAAATCGACAACCTTGTATTGGGCGTAAATTTTGTAAAATCTCAATCGATTTCGAGGGCGAAACGGCCCCCTCTTGATCAGGAGCAAAAAATTCTGCAAATCGGGAAAGCGAGTGTCGATCATACTTATACCCTATAGGCAGCCCATGTAAGGAGCCGACAGCGCCATCTGTTGGCAGAAATAGTACAAAAATGCAGGGTTAAGTTAGTAGGATTTTAAAGGCATTATACAAGACTGGATTGGAATTAAAGTCATTGACTAAACAGGATAAAGTTTTGTGAATGTGAAAAGCTTCAAGAAAATCCAATGCTCTAATGCAACCAGCATTCTGGATAATTTGAGCAGAACCGAAATCAAACTTGTGATTGAATTTCCAACTATGAATAGCTATTGAAGATTTGTTAATTTCTTTTTTTCGGACGTAACATTCATGTTCCTTTATGCGAAATTTTAATGTTCTTTTCATTCGGCCAGTATAACTTAAGCCACACTGACATGATATGCTATAAATTCCCCAAGAATTATAGTCAGAAATAGAATCTTTAAGAAACGAACCTCGGATTTTATTTATAGGCGAGATAACAACCTAAAAATTAAACTTGTTTAAAATCCGTGCAATTTTGTAACTGAGAGAAGGATAAAATGGAAGCACAATAAGATTATTAATATTATTTCTAGCATCAGAATGTGTTCTTAGATGGCACGATAAGATCTTGCTAACAGCTTTATGAATGACTACGGGAGGAAATCATCGGTCAAGGGCAACAGATCTTAAATAATGTGTTCATTAACAAGAAGAAATTGTGAGGAACAAACTTTGAAACCTCAAAACATGTATAGTAAAAAGAAGCCAATTTTTGCTTAGCTGGGTGATATGACTTAGCATGGGGAGGTAAACAAACAGAAAAGGTTTTAATGTAAACAGTTGCGCTGAAATTTGCGGATTATAAGAATATCAAGGAAGGGAAGTGTATTATCAGATTCCGTCTCAAAAGTGAACTGGATGGCTGGATCCATCGAAATCGAAAAAAAAAAATCTTTTTGTCTGTGGATTCGCTGCGCAGACGACATTTTTGCTCTTTTTGATGGTGATAGGGAAGACTTACCCCAGATTTCATCTATAATAAGTTCGATTGATCCAGCCATCTAGTTCACTTTTGAGACTTTTAAAAGAGACTTTTTTACTGCTTTTTTACTGCTTACAATGCAAAGTCCATTTCTTCAAAAGAATGTGAATGTTATGAAAACTACACTACGCTGTATTATGGCAAACGTACTCTAGAGATATATCAGAAATATTTTTATTCTTATGAAAGACAGGTGTAAGTCATTGTGCCGAAGAAGATATGTATTTTATGAGTCGAAATAAAGAAACGTATTCATTTGTATTTTTAATGTGTAAAAAAACTGTGCTATTTTGTTTTAAAGCTGGGTAACGTCATCGCATATTTAAAATACAGGGTACCGAGAATTCTTCCTTTAATTACAAATTTTAATTTCCATAATTACATATATTCATACGGCACAAAACATGATACATACACAAATACGTTTTATCTTGAATTGCATGTAGCATATTCAAGTTTTGGAGTACATACGTACTGTTACTTCGTTTATTGGATTACAGTGCTCGTTATAATTTTGCTGTTGCCATGCTGTCTGAGACTGAAAAAGATGCTGACTATCTGAGAAGTGTGCTTTCTCAGATGAGGCCACATTTCATTTGAATGGTGGTGTCAACCGGCAAAATGTTAGAATCTGGGGCTGCGATAATCCATCCCCACGGTGCGTTTGAGACCGTAAGAGACAGTTGAAGATGCCGTGCGGTTTTATGCACAATAAAATCATAGGACCTTTTTTCTTCAGTGAACAAATGAACGCAGTCAATACATATCTCGATATGTTGCAGTAACTTGTTATGTCACGGATTCCGGACATTCCGAACTCAATTTTCCAACAAGATCTCACCTCATTTAGGGTTAGATACCCATACCTATTTGGATACAACGGATCGTATTTCCAGGAAGATAGATCGGACTTGATGGTCCCATAAACTGACCTTCGCGGTCATCGGACGTAACACTGGATTTCTTCCTTTGGAGTTATATCAAGGACCAGGTTTACTAAACACCGGTGAACGACATCGCAGCATTACGATGCAGAATTTTTGAAGTCATAACGTCCATCCCTCATGTAATGTTGACCAACACATGGATGGAATTGGAATATTGACTGGGCATCCTTCAGTCAACGAAGGAATCACATATAGATTTTTATTAATTGTGCACACAAAAACCTAAATATGTTACATGCAATTAAAGATAAAAAAATTCTGTATCTATACGTCATATTTGATGTCTTATGAGTATTTGTAATCGGGGAAAAATTTTTGAGACACCCTCTATTTTCTGTTGCATTAAAAGAAATATTTTGTTTTGAAATTATTTTATTTAGCTGAACTATAAACGCAGTATTCATTAGAATAATTTCCCAGATTTTCTCATACATCTGTCAAAACAGTACTTAGAATTACTAGGCAATAATATTAAAAGTTTAATTTTGATGAATTTAAGAAAACAACGTCTCCTTTCTTTCTTTGTAAAAAAGGGGAAGGGATTCTGAAAGAGAGTTAAACATACTAATAAACTTAGCTGTTTATTATTAGTTTTTACATATGTTAAAGCAAAATATTATCAGAAAGTATAGTGTACATATTGATATCATAAACAGCCAGCAAACCTTTCTTTGTTTCGAAGACAACCTTCCAAAATAAATTAAAATTTCCGTGCAGACAATTTTATACACAAATGTTTTTAATTTTAAGAACTTTTCCGCACATATCTATATTATTTAACATTGCATCCTCACAACCATGAAAGTTTGCTTACTTTTATATTAACCTGATTTTGAGGACTTGGGGCATATTGCTACAAACATGGGATTAAATTGAAGAGTATACAAGACTGCGTATGAAAACGCAGCTACTAGAAGTAAACATTCCGACAAAGCAATGAATATCTCATGAAATAATTAAATATAAATCCCCAGTATATCAACGAAAATAACCATTTATTTCCCAATACTTCGGTTATATTTCTGAAATATACCCACCGCAGTACGCTGAGTGTGAGTGTCAATGGAGAAAACTTACGCACTCCATTTGTGTCTTTGTCAATGCTCAAATTTCTCCTCAAACTTTTCAGCTGCTGCCAAGAATCTCGATATCAAAAAGTATCAAAACCTAAGTATTCAATTTCTTGGTATTTGGAACCTCTTATCTAGGTGTAAAAGAGAACATTTCAAAGGCCGCAGGAGCTGCTTTTCAAAACGTGGACAAAAGATGTAATGGTGGCATATCCCTGTCGTGCGGAAAGTATTGGTCAAAAGCATTTGGCTACCATCGCTCACTAAGCTGTTAAGTGCAGAATCTTAAGAGGGATCGTATATAAATGTAAGATTTATTCGACTAAGGAATTATGCTTTCAGTGTATGTATATTACAGTAAATGTTATACGAACATAAGTAATTTTATTCATCATAGAGTAACATTACAAGGTCGAAAATAGTGGAGCTCTTGAAATTTTAAAAGATTTTAGAGGTTTCAAATCATGCACTTTCGCCTGCAATCTATTATTATCTATCAGCCAACCCCTATCCTAGCAACGAATGTATTAAACATACTACATAATAAATAAATAAACGTGGATAAATATATAAATTCCTAATCGAAATTACATGTACTATAGAGCACTGCCTGACGTGAACAGCATTACTGAGAGTTAATTTCCTGAGCATTAGTCACGAATTTTATTAATGGATAAATTATTATTAAAGATTCACATTTGGAAAAATCAAAAAGCACTCCAGGTATAAATATTTAAGGAAAAATGTTCGATGTTATCAATAGAATCTGATTAAATACAAAATTGAACGTGTTAACGTTGCCAGATACAAATAATCATGTTTGGAAACTATTATTTGATCGTTTGATGAAGACCAGAACAGACTAGTTTTTGTAGCAAAAACTGTTGAACATCTTGTGAGGTCTGGATGCTGCCAGAACGTCTGGAGTTAACTTGGAAGTTATTAATTTTGCTGGACAGCGGCTTCTGAGGATTGCTACAATATTTAAAGACCTTTATTTATCATATTTGGTAAGAAGATAACGTAACGGAACCATTAAATATTTGACCTACATACACTAACGGCCACTTCTACTTGAATAAACAGATCAGGTTTCAAGACCATTGTCTATGTGATAGTAAATAGTTACTTTGCGTTAAGTGGATAAGTGCAATTATGTACAGTTAATATAATTATTTCATTTAGAGAAAACCTAAAACGTGTTATCTTCTATCGCGCATTTTTAAAAAACTGTTAAGGGTCAAATTTTCGCGAATGGAGATATCGCGGACAAAACAACGCAAGGCCAAAACATTGTCGTACAAAACATCATGGAGAAAAAGAGAGCAAGAAGAAAGCATTGCAGTTCTAAAGTATCGTGATGAAATACGTCGTTGTCGAAAATATAAAGCATTTTCAAAACCATCGTTTGACAAGAACATTGCAGACAGACGTATTTTTCAGGTTTTATAAATGAATATTCGCATAATGATTTGGAAGCGAAAGAAAGAATAAAGAATATATATAATTTTATATTTCATATTTTCTAATAAACTGACAAATTTTGTTGAAGAAGTAAGAAAGAAATTTATCCATTAAAAATAAATGAGTAATAATGATTAAATAGAAAATTAATGCTATTTGTAGCAGTTAATATAATGTTACGCTTACATTGTTGACTAACAAACGTAAAATTAATCATTTTATAATGTTTTATTGTCGATTTTTAGCGAAAATTATTGTCAAAATGATTAGGAAAAATAAGCTAAGTAATTACATGAGATTGCTTCTATTTAATTTATTTAGTGAGTAAGGTGGTAATTTGACTAATATTTTATGGTAATTTATTTAATAAAAGGATTAGTAATCAAATTGTAGAAGTAGTTTCTTCAAACTTTGTTAATCTGATATTCTTTTAGTGAAATTAAGTCTTGTTTTGTTACACTTCATTCGTCTTCTTAAAGTGTAAATAATTTTGCCAGGTAAAACGTGCAATTAACTTTAATTAACTGCACACTTGCAGCAGAGCGCAAAGTTAAACTATAAATTAGTTCAAAAATATGAAATATAAAAGGAAAATAATCTTCATTCTTTCTTGAACTCCCAAATCATTATGCGAATATGCATTTAGAAATTTCCCCAAACGATGATTTGTAGGCATTTAATTTTTTACTACGATATTTTGAAATTGCGATGTTTTTGAATCGCTTTATTTTTGACAACAATGTTTAAAAACAGATTTTTTTCTCCTTGTTTTCATTTCTCCCACGATATTTTGTTTGATGATACTTTAACCTTGTGTTGCTTCCTCTGCGACGTTTCTGTCCGCGATATTTTCCCCGCGAAGTCTTCGGCGGGCCCCATACAAAACACAGCTTTCGCTGTGCATTTGTTACTTCCTGGTTCGAAGTAAAAAGGAAGTATTGTAATCGCGAAAAATTTCGGCTACCATATTTCAACGAAAATATCTATTTTGGCCGCTATCGAATACAATTTAAGGATGTTTTCGTGTGATATCCGTACGCAAGGACAGAATAAAGGACTCTTTTCTCCCCAAATAATTACAAAACTGATTTAAAATGGATTCTGAAAGAATTTCTTCGTGGCGTCTGTGCGTACGTACGTTGGTATGCATGTATGTATCTCGCATAACTCAGCAACGAGGAGCATCAGAACGTTGAAATTTTGTATATACTTCTGCTGTAACATGGTACAATTGTCCGCACCAAAAGTATGTAAATATATGTGTATATATATATATCCACTCTGTTACTTGGCTCAGTGAGCTCAGTTTCTTTCACTCTGTTACTTGGCTCATTAACTCAGTTTCTTTATTCTTATAAGTTTGTAAATTGTACATTTTTGCTTTAAAAATGATTGAATTATGTTTTTCTTATCTTTCGGTAAGATTTTTATGCCTTTAGTTAACCTGCATGCAATAATTGTGGCATTTTCAACAATTTAAAAGTTTTTTTAAGTGCAGTTAAGCTAATTTTTGGTTATGATAGCGACCATATTTATTTACAATTGAAGCTTAGCGGAATGGTGGATTTGTTGCCAGTCTTGACAAACTGAGCTTCTCAACAACAAAGTAGCGTCTTCTTTTATTATTGCGAATTAAATTATGCTTGATTCATTCTGGAATTATCATTTAAGTTATTAGCGGATTTTTGCGTACAAATTGTAATTTTAATTCTAAAAATTGTTTTTAATTGTTTTAACTGTACTTGGTATTTTATGTTTTTCTATATCTTTCAATTTTTAATGAAAATATTTCGAATTTTTGTGTATTTTTGCCTTAACACGAAGTGAGAACTGAATTAATTAGTAGCGCATGCGCGTTAAGTAAGCGGAGCTGAATCGTCTGTGAAAAACTGTTTCTTTTATATTCATTTCCTTTTTACAGCGTTTTAGATTTATTATATTATTTGAATAGAACATGTGGATATTCTTGAGATGCTACAATTTTTGCTCACTCTGAGTTATAAAATGAATGAGATGTAAGACTGTCATATGAACTTAGTGCAGAAGTGTGGCTATGGTAAATAAATATAGTATGTTTTAGAGAGTGCATTTATTCTATTGTGGTTTATGCGCTATCGACGTAGTAGATTTAATTCAAAGTTCGTTAACTGTTAATGCAATATATTAAATAAAATGGTGTATACATCAGATTTTTTAATTTTTTTATTTTGTGCTAATAGAATCTGTCTTTGAGCTATGTATTTCTAACGAAGTTTCTGTAACTATAAAAAACAATGTAGACGAAATTCTGGATCCTTAAAAATACAGTAATATTTGAATTGTTGTAGAAAATATTTTTGAAATAGAAGGTTTCAGAAATGGCATTCGAAATATACGAAACGAAAATTCCACAAAAATGATAAATTTGAAATATATGACTCTCTAAATATCAATTTCGTTTAAACAGGAAATTCAAAAATTCCTTAGAATTATTGCACATGAATTACACACTCCTATTATTGTTCTAATGATAATTCTAAAGTTATAAATTTTGCAATTTTTCAACACCGAATGGTAAAAATAAAATGAAAGCTTCCAACAACTATCATATATAATTCACTACCTTGCAACTCAAATACGTCATGAATTCTAAGCAGGTAGCCTTTGTCAAGTCTCATAGGACATTGTCAGCAATCTCATTTAAAAACAGATTTTTGAAATATGTTATTATAAGTTGTCAAAAAATTATTTAAGTATGATTTATCCAAATTTTATTTAGGATGAAGTGAATTATATTTAGGATCATATTTTATTTATGATGAGCACTTTCATTCATTCACTTAAAACGTTAAAATAAAATTAATTTGAAACGTTAATTTAAAACGGCATTCAGTTTTTGTTCTATTTTTGTTGCAGTCAGACTGAAAAAATAGGCAAAAGGTCATGTGAAGGACAGAGTTGTAACTGGTTATTTCCTTATTCGTTGAATCACTTAAACAAGCATACAAGCTGAACTAGGAGGAGGGATGAGAGTGACAAGACAGATTAAATGCCCTTTAAAGCCAGTGATTAATTCCAAATCCTATTCTGTTCGATTGCCTTTGGCAGAAAAGAGGCCAGAGACATTTCCGTGAAGAAAGTTGTGTCATTTATCAAATTCTCAATCCTTCTGCAGAACTCCGGTTTGTTTGCTTTCGGCAAGGGAAAAAAGTTAGGTCAAATCCAGGTTATTTATTTTTCTTTACTAAACAAATGGTTCATTTCAAAACATTTTTACTACTTATTTGGTTTCCCTTTGAACGCAGCTTTTTATGAAAAGCAACATTGCTGAGTTTCTTCACAGAAAGTTCGGAGGCAAAACGCTCTTAACTGAAGCAATAAAATTTAGGTAAGGGTTTTAAATATATATAATTTTAGAAAAAAATAGAAAAATAATCTGAAAGAATTCAGATTTTATATTATACCCAGAGGCTCATTTTTAACGTTTTGTGTTTTATCTTAAATATAATGTTCTTCGCACTTAAACCATAAAAATCGATTCAACAGCAACACATCACAAATTTTTGAAATCGTTGAGTTTGTTAATAAAATATTTGCTGAACGTTTACAAAATATGAAACCGATAATTAAAAAAAATTCCGAATTCCAAATTTGGGCTTCCAGATGCTCATATTCGAGTGGAGGACTCTGTTATTCAAAATTGTATGTCTCTAAGTATCGTTGTTTTATGATCGTGCAGGAGAGATATATGCATTCATGCAGATTTTTCATTATTTAATTTCATTAAATATAATGCAGGGCACTAATATTTGGTGGCAACAATTTGGGAAGCGAAACACTGTTTATAGTGAACAAACGCAAAATGCCGAAACGAAATTAATAGATTTCTGGGCAAATTGCCTTCTTTTTTTAAATATGAATTTATTTGCTTTTATTTGACCGCCAATGTAATACCAGCAGCGAAACTTGCACGGAGTTATAAAAGTCCTATAAACGATAGTGAAATGATGTGTACATACCTACGATATTATGATATAAATTACATATCGCAGATTGATATACATTTAAGGACTAGTCATAAAACCCGATTAGATTTTAGAAATTCTTCGCTAGTGTGTATACATTATTCATTCTATAATAAACATGTAAGCACAAAAACAACAATAACATTAAAATGGGGGAAGAGGCATCCGAGCATAATTTTTAAATCAACGTTTAAGGATGCTTGGACTTTTTTCCCCTCCCTTTTCAATGCTTGCCGCATAAATTTCCAGACGATATAGGACGAAGGGGAGATGTATTCATTACTGAACAGAAATAGTTCTCAAATAAAAAATCAATACATTTAAATTATAAACGATTTAATTTCATACATATACGCGGCAAAAGGCAGTTTTCAAATTAAAAGGTACGGCAGTGTAACACTGGCGAGGAGGTGGAAACTTGAAACAAAATGTATTACGTAAAATGTTTACTTCCTTGTACGAAGTAAAGTGTGAAGTAAAGTATTGTAAAATTTCGGGTATCATATTTCGACGAAAATATCCATTTTAACCGCTTTGGAAACTATTTGAACGTTATTTTTCCGTGACATCTGTACGTATGAACATAATAAGGCCTGCCAAAGAGAATTGTAAATTGGATTTAAAATGGATTCAAAAGACATTTCTCCTTGACGTCTGTACGTACGTATATTTGTATGTATATCGCATAACTCAAGAACGAGTATCGTAGAATGTTGAATGTAGCATTGTTCATTTCACTTTTTCGTTTCAATCGCTGCATCAATTATATGTAAATATGTGTACATATATTCCCAATCTGTTTTTTTTTGTACTTATATGTTTTTAAATCATGCAAATTTTGCTTTAAATGTGATTGAATTATATGGTTTTGATGTTCTAGTTAAGAATTTTATCCTTTAGTTAATCTGCATGGAGTATTTATACAATTATCAACAATTTAAATGTCTAAGCCTAACGACCCGCCATTTGCCTACATTTGGAATTCAATAGAATAGTGAATGAAGTCAGTTTTCGCACTTTCAGTGTGTTTTTGCCGTCCGGAACCAAAAGTATACTTTCAGTTTTGTGAAATCATTTTAACAAAGTGCGTAAAACACATTTGGCGTTGCTATCGCATTTAACAAATATACCAAATTTCAAAACACGCCAATATGTAAATTCACGTATATCTTAAGAAATTTTGAATAAAAAACTATAATGTTTTGCAGGTATGCTTAGAAATACATCTACTTTAAGATGATGGTAAACATTCTAGAGGTTATAATACAAAATATTTTCCGAAAAATTTATAAATATTATTCAAAAATACAAATTTTAAAAATAAATCATAAAAAATGGGTGAATTTTACTTGGAGTGAACCTAAATTTCAAATTGTGAAAGGAAGAATCATAAAAGTTTAATAAAAAAAGAGATAGTAATAAATATATACCCAATTCAAATAACATGGAGGAGCTAAAATTTTGAAAGGCCAATTTTTTAAAAACTACTCGTGCGAGTTTGTAGAAATCTTGGCAGTCTGGCATAATTTGAGTCGTAGAAACGAAAAGTGAAAAATTTGGTATTTTATTTTAAAAATAAGTCCGATTTTGTGTCAAAATACGTATACTAGAACAATGCAATATATAAATCTAATATATAACCGAAGTCATGATTTCGAGACATAGAAAACGCAAGCTTAATTTTGTCAATGGTCCCACTAGAACGGGAGATATAGAACCCTTCCCCCCCTTTTCTTTGCGCAGTGTATCTTCGACTGTTGTCAGATTGCATGTGACAAATGCACAGGAACGTATTATGATGTGGAACTCCTAAACGGCAGCACTTTAATAATAATTATAATCAAATCAAGCTAATTCTCCTTTTTATATATAACCTTATAAATATAGTAAATAACTTTATTATTTACCAAGAAAGTACCTCGAATCAAAATCTGTGCTTTAGATTAAACCTTGTGAAAGTTTAAACAAAAGGTTTACCCAACTATGAATATTCTGTGGGCTAAATTGAAATCAAATAATTTATTCTTATTATATTACATTTCTTTCGCCATTATTTTCACATTAGAAAAGACAACTTCTTTAATTGAAGCGTCACAGATGCTTGACTCTCGTTTGTTTGCATGCAACATTCATATCTCCATTTTCCTGAAGCTTTTGTGGCAAAGACTATTTATTGCAAAGCATTTCAAGAAAACAAATGCCAGAGATTTATATTAAATGGGAGATAAACTCTTCTTTGAGAACTGAAATGAATGGGTGTTGAAAGCTTTAATTAATATGTTTTGTTTGTCTTTCAGCTTCGTGTATTGTGTACTGAACGCATAAAACATCCCATTGTTAAGAATAGGGGGACGTTGGCTCAGATGACTGGAGAACAAAAGCGGCCTAAGTTATAAGAGTTCGAAGCATCGGGCATATTTAAAACACATGTGTGCAGATAGATTATTATATGTCTTTTATGATTTATAAAACATTGAAGAAAAAGGAAAAAAGTTAATAAATTCTTCGTTCCAATGTTACTTTATTCCTTATAATAAAATCTGCCAGAAAAAAATTAAGAAACAGTTAAAATAATTAATATCAGCAACGTTTAAAGCAATGCAAAGTACGAAACATGCAGGTAGGCTCAAATTAGTATTTAAATTGATGTTATTTAATTGTATTTCAATGGTGATAATTTAGAAAGAAAATAACTTCTTGGTAAAGAGAATGGTTAATTTTCTCTACACAATGAACAATTAACACCGCTATTTTGATTTAATGTATGGCATTAAGCATGGAATTCAAGACAAAGTTTCTTACATTTATATTGCTAGAACAAAATTTTTAACTATCTGCTTCAATGAAATATCACCTAAATTAAGATGCTATTATGCTAGCTGTAGGTGTAAAGCCATGCAATACAGAACAAAGTATAGTTGTCTTGCTTATGTTTGAATACCGCTATTAATCAAGCTTAATTAAAACTGACGTAAGCCTGTTTGCCACGAATCATTCCATTCGAGTAAATTTTAACAAATAACCTAGCTTCATCTAGAGCTAACAGCATAACACACAAAAACGAACTTGTTTTCGATGATTTGAAAGAAAAAAATCAAGGTAATTGTATCAGCAGCATAATCATTGATATAAATGCATAGCTCAGTTGCTTAGCTGAATTTACAAGATCGGTTATAATGTAAAAGATAGAATACTTATTAATGAAATGGCGCTTAATTTGGGCCAGATAAAACATTTTCCGATACATATGTATTGCAGTCTTTACAAAAAACATCAATTAAATACGCTTTACAAACTTCTCGTCCAAAATAAGACAGTGTTAAATATAAAAATGTAAAGCAGAAAAACGTAATCGAACTGAGTTTCATGCAAAGGCTAAGAATTTTATGACGGACAAGCAGCAATGAAATTAGAGAATCATGTTTCAATATAGCATAACAAAAGATATCGAAATTTCTAATTTTAATAAAAAATCACATTTTTATTTTATAGCTTTATTTGGATAGACTGTTGCCACTCGAAAAAACGAGGGCAAAATAGAGGCAAAATGGATATTTACAAAGTTTTTAATTAATATCTCAGCTGATTGAAGTCGTACGAAGATGGCAATAATTGAAATGGCTTCCCACGAATTTTTGAAATCGGTAATAATATATTTAATGTGTGGCAATGCTTATTTTTATTTCATATTTTGTAAAACTTAGATATTTTTATTAAGAAATTCTGCGATTTGAAAGCGAGCAAAGGCAACACTTTTCTAAATAAAGCAGAATTTTATCTCCAGCGTTGCCACTCCTAAAAATGAGGGCGAAAATTAGCTCTTTCAGAGTTTTTAATTAATATCTCGGCTAATAAAGCCATACGAAGATGAGAATGATCATACACAGATAAGAACAACATAATTCAATCATTTAAAATCATACAAAGATGAGAATGGTCGAAATGGCTTCCCACGAAATTTTCGAATCTGCGGCGGGGGGGGGTACCTCGTCGGTCGATCTCAGCTCCCCTCCCTGTTCCGTAGGATATAATGGTACAAACACACAAACAGGCAGTGGCGCACAAATTTTAATAATATGGATTCCATCGTCGTTCAAATGTAAAGCACCCAATGCATGTTTAGTAGCATATTAGCACGATCTATAACACATTTCTTCGCAAATGAGAAATAAATCTACAGCAGTCATTATCAGATATGTCTCTGTTCCTTTGAAAGAAAAAGAAATTGCTAGAAAGAGAGTAGCAAATGAAGTATTTGAAACAATATCTCCATTCATAAGGCAGCTGAGTGAAGAAAAAATATTTGCAGCTTTGCGAAGAATTTAGAAGCATGGTTGTAATATGCTTTGTCAGAAAGTGAATATCAGCGTTGGAAATATAGAAGTCTCAAAACAAGTGTTTAATTTGCTTTCCGAGAATGAATGCTCCGTGCATAATTAATAGCCAGATACTCTAATTAGAGACGAAACATTAAGACTAGAACATAGAACCACAATGAGACACTATTCTAAAGCAGGCTCATGTGAGTCGGAGATAAAACCTTTCTCCGCTTTCGCAGAATTTAGATCTCTTCCCTAGAGAGCGAAAGAGCGAGAGCGAAAGGCTGAAAGGCAATCCTGCCAGCCAGACACTAAAACGAGATGTATGCAAGGGAAATTAAAGCAAATGCTTTCGCTCTTCTGACATAAAAATCTGTATAATTGCTCGTGCCGACATCTGGATTACTCATTCATTTGGATGCTTGGTGACGTAATAAAATGAAATCTGACTTTAAAATGTGCTGCCAGCGCTGAGAGTGGGAATAACTTTATTTATTCTATTTCAAAGGAGCTTTTACCGATAATCTGTCACAAAGGTATAGTGGTGAAAGGGAGTGGCGAAATATTATTATACGTCTCCTTTCCTTGTTCTTATTCTGTCGAACTGAGAATTCAGTATTTTTAATGAGCTATTATGAGAGATAGTTTACTCAATATGGAAATAATTAAGCTCCTTATACTGCTTTCTTATTGCAAAAGATTATAAATTTTTCAGGAATTTGCAACAAATGAGGAAAGTGCGACAAAACTAGAGGAGCTACTTGCTTCAACATCTGTCCATTAGTGCTCTCGCAGCTTAGTAACAACTCCACATTTTATGTTCTTAATTTATTTTGTAAGGAATATTTCGGTACTTTACAGCAGAATGCTACAGCAGGGAAACTGGAAGTAATTTGTCTGTTACATATATCATATTTATAAATACATCCATATTAAAAGGAATACTAGCAGCCAAGCAGTGAAGTTGCTCAACGCTACCAGTTCGACTTGTGTTCGATTCCATGTGAACGGACTGGCTGCTCGTTCACCTGGAATCACCTGTATACCTGGAGAGCTCTCAACTACTTTGTGGTAATCAAACAAACTATATCTTACCTTCATGAACTGATGATATAGACTGTGAAAGAAAAGCTGAGATCAAATATACAAAAACTAATTTCTTGTTTTACCCAAAGAATGAAAAAAAAAACTAAACCAGCACAACTATAATGTTATAATATGAAGATGTTAGAATGAAATGTGTTGAAAGTCTTAAATATATTGGTATTTGTTTTCGATTGTAAACTGAATTTTGAAGAACATTTTAATAATATTTATAAAAGAACTAACTCTATTCTGATAAAGAATAAGAATTTAAAAGAAATTTCTCAGCTGAATTGCACTGAGAAGTAACATTATTAAATTAATTTACGAAAGAGTTATTACTCGCATTATATTATATATGTTTATATATCATATATGGTATATATTTATATATCATATATGGTTCTGGGGCTTGGTATTCCAGAGCCGGGGACCTGCAGCTAATCAGAAATAAATTAAATACAATGCAAGGACCCTTGCTGCTGCTTCTGACCAGATGCTTTAAAACAGTCTTGACGGAAGTCGTTTGCATATTGGCCAGTGTAACGCCTCTTTTGATATTTTGTTTTTTTATTACTATACTTTTAAATTACCTCCACAAAACGTTGTTTTATTACTTACGGAGGTTTTGCTGTATATGATACATGTGTTTTTATCTTTTATTAACAATATATTACATCCTGCATTAAGCAAAGCAGTGGGATGCCGGAGCCCAGATGTTTGAGTAGGAGAATTGGATATATTTACTGATGGTTCGAGTTATGACAATGGAATTGGTGTAGCATATGTGGTGTACTAATTTGGTATAGAAATAAACTAGGACTATGACTATAATTAGACTTGAACCTTACAGTTCGGTTTTCAAGCCGACTTGGCTGCTATCACATTTGCTTTTAAATAGATTGATATGAGACTCTGACTGTAAAAACATACATTAATACATATATATATATATACATTACCTGGTTTGCAGGCAGTAGTAGATGTTGATAGTACTAATATTTTGTTTCATACACGGAGGATCTAATTGTAAAAGTTGAGAAAATACATGAATTGAAAATGAACTGGGTGAAAGCCCACATTTGGTGCTATAGGCAATGAGAGGGCCTACATGCAGGCCAAAGAGGCTGCTATGGGTAATGCCTGGAGTGCGTTCGATATTCAAACATAAAAAAAATGTTATTGGTAAAATCAAGGATTTCTATTGCGATTTCTGGAAGGATAAATGGAACATTTCGGTAAAAAGGAAAGATTATTTGTTGAACTTTGAAGTTTCTAAATATATGAGCATGATATGTGATTTTGATTATCATCTAATAATTACTGGACACGGGAGCTTCCCGCGGACCTAAAAAGATTTAATTTGGAAAATAGTAGTCTTTGTAGTTTTGTAGTGCTGGCTGAAGGCAATGCACGGCAATTCGTCGAAGACTACGACATGTTAAAGAAAAACATTGTACATAAAAAATGTTATTGCCTCAAAAAGAGTTTAGATTTGCAAAGGAGTTCGTGAACTTTATAAATGACAATAGGACAATACTGTGAATTTCAGTTTGATATTTTTAATTGTATTTTTGTCTTAATCTTTTAGTTGTATTTCTTTTGTCTGTGTGGGGTGTGCTGCGTTAACCATAAGGCAGATTATTATCGGCCAGGAAGGTTGCAGCACACTCGTATAGTACATTACATTGCAATATTATACCTTATTAAAAATCCAAACCCGATCAGTGTTAAAATCGATGAACACCGGTTGTTCTATCTGCATCAGATGCCGACGAATGAGCTGGCTACAGTGGCGGTTTTGTTTTTTCAAACTGGAAGGCGAACTTCAGCCAGTTGCCATTCAAATGTCATGTACGAAATCATCCCTACTCATAGGCAAATAACTCTCGTATTTTGTCATAATCCAAAATAATCCAATTTTGTTATGCAGTGGCTAACATCACCGAACAAAATTCTGGTTAATAATTCTTAATATTCAAAGTTGTAACGTGCACATTTCATTATCTCCAATGGATTAAGCAATGGCTGGTTTAAGAAGAAAGTTGGGCTGAGTTTATTATTAGGTGTAGAAACGAGATCGTCTATAGGCATAAAGATAGAAGATCGCGTGTATTACCCGCCAACAAAAGAAGAGAGGTAGTTTATTTATTACAATGCTTAAGGTATATAAATTAAGCAAGTTTAACATTATGTACTATGTAATTTAATATAAAATAATTTCTATTTAATTGCTGCAAATAGATATAAAGGGATTGCTTGCAAAATCTATCTATCTACTTAGGACGACCACCTCAGAAAAAATCCAGTATTTGCATTGCTTAGTATTGTACTTCACTGATGGTCGTTGTCTCTTAAGAAGCCCATCTTCACCAAAAAATAAAATCACTTTGATTGTAGATTGTCGTCTTGCGCAGATTATAGTGTATATACTGTATAGTGTAACGAACTATTGAAGTGCAGATGACAAGCAACATTTTCTCCCTCTATTAAATCAAGGTTCGGTTAGGCTAGTCGAATACTACAAAACACATGAGGCTATCTACCTAAGTGAAGGGATGCTTTAATGGTGGACATTCTAATGTAAACGGGCTCGATTCATGTTACGCAAAAGAAAAACTGCGAAAACCAGTTATGCAGCCAGCCCGTTCTTCTACTAGATTATAATTCCTGGTAATTAGTAGTCTTAACTTTTCGACCGCTTGTGGGGTCGAAAACATTTAAGGAGTTTAAGATACATATTCATTACACCTGAATTAAATGCAGTTCTAGCAGCAGAAACTTGGTTGCAGAATAGTTATAATAAAAAAGATTATATTACAGTTAATTCTGAGCAGATACGATTTAACAAAGCACCGTTGAATAGTTTATTACTACTAAAGTTTACCGTTGAAATTTTGTCATGTGAAATTTATCCTTCCGCAGATGATAACATTTCATAAGTAATATTTATTTTTTGGTAATAATAAATAAACGCACAGTTTACGTATTTATGATATTATGTATTTTAACGGATTTACGTGTTTATGATTTTACATATTTTTATTATTGCAGTTCATGTATTTATAACATAGCTTAATGTTACTGAAAATAATTCCTGTATTTGTGCAGTATACTTCATATTAGTGCTAATGTTAAATAAAAATAGTACATTGTACACTGACTATATTAGTGCAGTAATATAGTGCTTCACCTAAGTGTACTAACATTTCATATACCACATCAATTTTACTTCCTTACAGAAAGTAGAGGTAGTATTGAAATCGCGAAATATTTGGATATTGTATTTCATCAAAATAAACCATTTCGATATATATGTCTCGAATCCATTTAGGAGATTTTTTCCGGGACTTCTGTACGTATGGACAGAATAAAAGACTATCTTTCAAAAATGGTTTGCTAAATGGATTTAATATAGATTCAGAAGGGTTTTTTTTTGGGGGGGGCGCCTTCTGGATGTACGTACGTACATATGTACGTCGCAACAGCTCAAAAATGAATAGCCGCAGAGCGTTCAAATTTTGTCTATGGGACTTCTGTAATACAGAGTTGTGCAACTCCCTTTTTTTAGCAATCAGTCGGACCAATAATTCATATATATATACTATATATATATGTTACGGTGAAACACCGAAATCTGAAGAATGTCGACTTTCACCGGTGAATGTCAACATTTACACAGTGGCTTGGTGTATGTTCGAAATATTTTCCAAATACTCATATTTCTGACTTACACCAGTAAATGTCGACATTCACCAAGTACTAATGGTGAATGTTGAATATATGAGAATATTATATTTTCTTCTCCATAATTCAGTCGCGAAAAAATACACAAGTACTTAAAACACACAATACATTCAAAATGAGAAAGGAAGATAATATAAGTTAAAAAACTTACTTAATTATACAGTACGTAGTCAATGAGAAAATAAAATAATAGTAATAAAAAACTTACTAAATTATGTGATTCAAATCTGATTCATTGCAACAACTTAAACTATTATGAGACTTTGAATTACACAAGAGGTCCTTGCTTTTACAACTCCATTTATAGGAAACAGCCAGTCGCCTCTCTTTTCGACCTACACGAGCGCATATCTGTGATTGTCGACATACACCGGTGAGGGTCCGAATGTACAAGAATGCAATGTTATATTCGATCTTTCACCGACGTATTTGGTGAATGTTGACATTCTCCGGTGAAAGTCGACATTCTCCAATTTCGGTCTTTCACAGTAACATATATATGCCCACAACAATTTAAAAGTATAAGTGGCGTCAGACCTAACGTCGTTGCTCTTTGCTTACATTTGAAACTCTTAATAGTATAGTAAATTAAGTCAGTTGGTGCACTAACTTTAGTGTTCTTTTGCCCAGTGGGATTGAAAGTTCACATAGTTTCGTGCATCGAATATGTTGTCTTCCTGCTCGTTGGACGAAATGGTTGTTTTTTGCCTAGAAACTGTAACTGAAAGAGGTTTTTAAACTTTTTTTTTAAGATTTTGGGTGTTTTAGGCTTTTCTGTATTTTACGATTTTTAAGGAAGATGTCTTGAGCATTCCCCTACTTTTGCCTTGCAGCGAAGTGAGAACTGAACTGATTGAATCAGAAATATATCTCTGTTTAAATTTGAGGAAAAAAAAATAAGCCAAGTACAGCAAAAATATATACAATTTTATAGGCTGTAAAAGAAAACCAAGTGCTGTTTAGATCAGAATTTTTTAATTTTAAATTGTTTATGACATACATAACATTTTATGACAGTCTTGTACCCTTGAAGAAAATTATGTATAAAAATATTTCTAGTGTTAGTGTACTGCATATTTAATATTCCAGGCGTCTTTGCATTCTTTCTCATTGCTTTCCCAAAATTTTTGTACCCAAAAATGGAAAATTTCAAGGTAACAGTATAGACTAAAATATATAATATAAACTTAGTTTATTTATGCATTGTATTTTACACTTTCGGCAGTTTTAGTTCTTGTCCTTTTTAGAAGCATTTTTCACTACAGGTACGATTAAAAATTAAAATCCTTTCCTTTATTTCGTTACAAGCTTAAGTAAAAAAACTGCATGTCCATAAAGGCTTAAGAAAAACGTTTGATCTCATTTTTCTGAGTACTGTAGTTATCAAATGTAAGAACAGTAACAGTGAAATATTAATATTCGTTTTTGTCTATATGTAGTTATAAACATGATAAGTTTTTAATAAAATTTGCAGTAGAAATACTAAATGTTAAATGAAATAAATGAATAAATAAATGAAATTAAATAAAATGATTAATTTTAAAAAGAAACCCTGAAATCTTTTAGATTTTATATTACGCCTAAAAGGAAGTTTTTTTTATTCACACACACACACACATGCACATTTCTAGAATATTTATCCTAAAAATAGTTAAAAACAGCATATATTTAGTGTTTCCGCTCGACAGTCACGTGCGCTGACAGTTCTGCAACTGCTAGCTTTGAAATCGTTGGGTTTTTTTATTCAGAAATTTGTTAATGTTTCACAAGATATGAAACAAATAATAAAAACAAAGTCATAATTAAAAATTCAAGCTTCCAGATGCCCATATTCAGGTGGAAGAATAAGCTATTCAAAATTTGTTGGTTCTAGGTACCGCTGCATTTCACAATGCGACAAACATGGTTATATTTATGGAGATCGATCATTATTTTATTTCTTTAAATTTGATACAGGGTCATAATATTCTGTGGCAACAATTTGGAAAAAAAATTCAACGCTTTTAGTGATTCGACGCAAAATTCTCTTTCGAAAATAATAGCTCTTCTGTGTAAAAATGTCTGAACGTTTTCAGATTTTAACGGTCGACCAAAAGGGTTTGTTAAAGATTTTTACGCTTTTGCTGAGTGTGCAGCTTACCAGTTTAAAATTCCCGCTGCAGCGTTCATCCCGTTCACCCGATGCTATCAGTGTTCAGTTTTCTCACTAAGATGGCTTTACAAGTTAAGTAAAGATGGCTTTACAAAACTTGTTTTTATCCTTTTATTGTTAACGTTTCGTGTGTTTGCTTTATTTATTAAATATTACAATCTTGGCGCTTACGACAATGAAATTTGATTCCACAGCAAAATCACAAAATCATTAGAAATAACACATCTTTAGAACTTTTGATAGAGAGTTTTCGTGCAGTGGAGATAAAAATATTTTTACTTCGTACAATGTTGCCACTACTCGCTTTGTAATTCTTGATTTCTTTAATCAAAAATTCTTTAACATTTTACAAAATAGGAAATATATAATATAACAAATTCGAAATTCAAAATTCTTTCTTTCCAATGCTCAAGTTCGGGTGGAGGATTACGTTATTCACGTTTATTCTAGGTTCCGTTTATTCTAGGTACGGTTGTGCTTTCATAGTGCAAAAAATATGCATACATTCATACGGATTCTTCATTATTTAATTTCGTTAAATATAATGCATGGCGCTAATATTTGGTAGCGACAATTTAAAAAATGATACGCCGTTTATAGCGATTCAACGCAAAATGCCGTTTCGAGACTAATATCCCTTTCGGGAATAACGTTCATTTTAGGCTTAAAAAAAAGGTGTTAAATGTGTTTTGTTTTGCATTTTGTTAAAGGGCATTTTTATATTTTAATAGCAAAAGGGTTGTGTCTTGAGGAGAACCAGTATAATATTTTTCTACATATTTCTTTTTTCCTTTTTTGCATTTAACATTTCCTGATTGAATAACTGAATGAAAATAATATGTTATTAATTCATGACGGAATATTATTAAATCAATTTCTTTTTCAAATACTAAGAAAGAAATAGAAATAGTCTCGATGATAAAATCTGTGTAGCTTATAGTTCTTCTTCATTGGATATCTTAATATTTTTTACTACATCTTCGATGGATATCTTAGTATCTTTATCAAAGATCTTTTAAACATTAACTTAGATTTAAAAATTTTGTCGTTTATTAAATCTCATTCAATAGATTTCCTGAAACTGCAAATTTTAAAGCAAATGCAAATAAGCATGAGATTTAATGCCCCATCTGTTGTCGCGCGTGATTATCATCAGTAAAAACGTTTTCTGAATTATCATAGTCATAAAACTTTATTAACTTAAAAATAATTTTATTCTATTCAGCTGAGATCTGAATGCTAAGAGTAATAAATTCTCATTAAATACATTGTCTTATTTTCTTTTGTGGATGATATTTTAAGATCGTATTTCAAAATAAGTTCTGTCTGTAGATTGATTTCTCTTTCACAAAATACCAAATATTAAATATCATTTAGAGAAAAATTTTCTTTCTTCATTCTTCTTCTTTATAAATTTTAATCTAAAATGGCAGAAACGTCCAGGCACCAATTTATTACAGCATGTCACTTATCTGTCATACAGTTAGGGCACTTTGATATATAGAATTACATGATTTTACATAATTTCACAGATACATAATACACACCGATACATAGTCACAGATACATAATTTTCCCAGATACATAATACACACCGATACATAGTCACAGATACATAATTTTCACAGATAGCAAATATTAAATATCATTTAGAGAAGAATTTTCTTGAACTTTCTTTATAAATTTTGATCTAAAATGGCAAGAACGTCCACCCAACAATTTACAACAACACGTCACTTATATCTGTCACAGCCTACTTTAATATGTAGAATTACATGATTTTACATAATTTCACAGATACGTAATACACACATAAATTACACATACATAATACACACAGATACATAAATTTCAGAGCTATCAAATATTAAATATCATTTAGTGAAGAATATTCTTGAACTTTCATTATAAATTTTGATGTAAAATGGCAGAAGCGTCCACACAATCAATTTAGAGCAGCATATCAGTTATCTGTCATAAAGTCACACTACTCTAATATGCAGAATTTAATCATTCAACAGACAAAATAGTTAATTATTTTCAGTGATGTTTCTGGTAACTTACAGCGAGGACATGGCTGATTAATCTCATTTGGATTGCTAGTCAGTCTAATGTTTTATGACATGTAACTTTAATATAACAAAAAGTTTCGAATAAAATAGAAATGGTTGAAAAATCTAGAAAGGTAGTGATTCCTGTGCGTGTCAATATTCTCATACAACGCACTGCTGACCACCTTAATAGCTTATGCACATGCATACAAAGTTTCTCCTTCTCGAAAGCAATATCCTGGTCATACATAATTGATGCGTGTTAAAAAGGAATGATGGATTGCTGGGCCCTTCAGATAAGTCATTTTACAGACACAGCGCTGTACTTAATTAAACGGTAAGGCAGTAGAAGGGTTTTAAGTGAATTTTCGTTTTATTCTCATCTCTTTCGGGAAATACCGGGCTTTATATATTACATCAGCAAGTAAACAGTTGTTATGCGTGGATAAACCAGTTTTGTACAAGGCACTACGGTGTTAAACACATCTTTCAACGAAAGGACTTTGTGATACATGTTTAATTTATCACTAATACTCACGATTTTAAAATTGATGATGCAAACATTTGTATACAAACAATGATGTATCAGCTTGTGTTTAGCAGAATTGTTCAGAATATGTAGGTGGAAAAGTAGATTTATTCAAAATATGGAGGAAAACGTTTCTAGATCTGTTTCGTTTCCTAAATAATATATACCTTCAAATACTAAATATAATTAGACATATACTTTGCTGAATTTTACCGTACAATATGTAACTCACGTTTGTGAAAATTGCAACACCATGAAGGACTTACGCGAGTGAGCTGAAATTTTCAGGAAATGCAAAGTAGCGCATGATATGCAAATGATTAGAATTGCAAATCCGTAGCGCATGCGTATGCTGAGCAGCGCCCTCTGAACGGCTGATGGATCCGAATAAATAGACGGCTGTAGCGAGGCGTGTATGGTTATCGGTGGTTATCTGCTAGTGGTAAACGTTAACTCAATCTGTACTTATGCCTCGTCGACGAAAGAGAGCGAGATTTGAACAACTTACAGAGTTTGAACGAGGGAGAATCATCGGCCTTCGTGAAGCTGGATTGTCGTATCGTGCAGTAGCCTCTCGTGTGCAGCGTAACAGCAGCACAGTGATGCGCGTTTGGAAGCAGTGGACGGACGAGTGTCGGACAACTCGGAAATCCGGGAGTGGACCCCGAAATGTGACGTCAGCTCGCGATGATAGACACCTGGTCCGCATGGCGCGGACGGACCGTACAGCTTCCTCTAGACAATTGGCAGCACTGTGGTCAATAGCTACAGGTGTTTCATTGTGTGCTTCATCAATTCGTAGACGTCTGCTGCAGTGTGGACTGCGCGCACGGACTCCTTTATACAGGATCCCCCTAACGCACGACCATCGCCGCCTGCGGCTACAATGGGCCAATCAGCATAGAGACTGGCGTGCTGATTGGCAGCATGTCGTGTTTTCTGACGAATCCCGCTTTAATTTGTGGTACCATGATGGCCGCATTCGTGTCAGACGCTATGCCGGTGAACGCCACCTTCCGGAGTGCATTATCGAACGCCACAGTGGACGAACACCCGGAGTTATGGTCTGGGGCGCCATAGCATATCATAGACGATCTCAATTGCTACGAATTGTGGGCAATCTGAACAGCAACCGGTATATCCGTGAAGTTCTACAGCCCGAAGCTGTTCCCTTCCTTCAAAGCTTGCCAGGCGCTGTATTTCAACAGGACAATGCCCGCCCTCATACTGCTCGGATTGTTAAATCCTTCTTTGCAGCGCAGCAGGTACAGCTTCTTCCTTGGCCTGCGTGTTCCCCGGATATGTCGCCAATTGAACATGTGTGGGATGTCATTGGTCGGCGTCTTGCTCGTGATCCTCGTCCTGTTGCGTCTGCAGACGAACTTTGGGTACGCGTACAAACGATATGGAATGCTCTTCCTCAGTCAGACATTCAAACTTTGTTTGACTCCATGCCACGTCGTGTAGCAGCATTTATTGCGGCGCGTGGTGGCCACACAAAATACTGATTCTGATCTCTTGTTCTTGTTTGTTTGCTTTGAACATTTAATCATTTATTTGTACCACTACCACTCAACTGTGTATTAAATTGCATTCAATTATGACGATTCCTTCTTGGTGTTGCAATTTTCACAAACGTGAGTGTAGTTAAAATGCTTGTTATACTCTATATTTGAAATAATATATAGTTATAAACACTTTCAACTAACAGAATGCTTAATATAAATATAAATACTTTAAACTTGACAGAATAATTCTTATAATTATCTTATTCTGCTAACTGAATAATAACTAAATAACTGAAGTTATTTGAAGTAGTTCTTTTAATTACTCCAAGTACCTTCAATTAACAGGATACTTCTTTTTTTAAATACAAAAGAAAATAACACAGTTTTGTTTTTATTTAGCCCTCTGATCAGCACTGGGCTTCACTAAGAAAGCTCAAATTTCCGAAATATTTCATGAGAAGGACGTATTTCATTGATTTGAATTTCAAAATCTCTTGGTATTTTATACCCGGATTTATGTACTTTTAATGTATTGCCTTAATTTCTTGGACATCTTTCAAGTTGCACTTGTATATATTTTCTTATAGATATCAAAAATATTCTAGGCCATGCACTATGTACGGCCTTGCCCGCCAGACGAATTTTAATAAACTTCACTAGAATCCCAAACTATCATTTCAGCAATCATTGGTTTCCTGCATGCAGCATTCGTTTCCGGTTTTCAATAAAATTCTGTATAAATGATTGTGGCGATCACGTGGTTCTGTGAAGCCTGGTTAGTTACTTGCTCATGTCGCCATCTATTATCACCAGTGAGAAGTGCTGCGTTGCATGAGCGGGACTCGATCGTGGGTCAATTTACTGGGAGTCGAATTCTTTACCGCTAGCCCAAAAGAGCTCTGCTGTGCTAGGTTCAAGAATTCTAACTCTTTCAAATTTGCGATCGTGGAGTTGTTCTTGTGATCGGTCCGCCGCAATGATGCTATTTATAAACACGTTCACTGTACTCCGAATAATCAATTTACCAGACATGATTTGTATGTCACGTAACTGGCTAATTATTTTTTACGAGGTTCGCAGAGGAAGAAAAAAAGACTAGCAGTTTGCCTGAGTTGTACCTTAATATTCAAGGGTTATCTGCTTAAAGATAAGAATGCTGTTATGAACGAAGCCTTTAAAATTTCACACAAAGTTATCGTTTGTGAGAAGCACACTGCAACTCAACTCTTCTCTAACTACAACGCACTTCGACCGAGCGGCGAGAATGATGTATCCCGTGACATGATAACGACGTATTCTTGAGAAAAAAAATTTGAATTGTAATTTTTAATGTTGTTTTAAATAATGTATTCTAGTGTTAGTCTACGTGTGACCTGTTTATTCCTACGCTGTTTTTTATTTGACTGCTGTTTCAACATTGAAGGAGGTTCAGTCATCCCGGGAAGGAAAGGTAGGCTGAATTTTGATATTTCATTTGAAGTAAAAACCTTTAAAGAAAATAAAAAAAAATATTAAGTTATTTTTTTAACAAATGCCTTGCTCATGTTTATGTTAAACATGGTGAAAGTTACGCAACCCCTCCACCCAAACAGGAAACCGGGCTGTTCGGCAGGGGATTCAGCTTCAGACCGCTCGGCGGTTGGTAACAAAAAAGAAAAATTACATTCGAGTGCTTAAAATTCTTTCCCCCAGAAACCCTTAATTATAAGGAACAAAATCAGATGCTACTATAATACTTCAGTTTTATTTTCTTTTTATAATGATTAGTAACTTAATAATAGTTCTTCACGAACTGCTACCATAGGTTATAGTTAAATTTATTTTGTTTTTCTTGATCCCTACTCTGCAAGCATGTCATAGAATTAAAAAAAGGAGCATTAGCAACTTATAGATGTATATATGTGTAAGCACAACACATAGTGTTAATTTTAGTATTTAGACTTTACCACCACATTTAGAAAGCTGGTTTCATTTCTCTTCTGTATATAACTTGCCACAGTGTATATATGTAAATCTTTGCAGTACTCAGTATATTGACTTCATACACATAAAACTGTATTAGGATTCTTATTTTACATTATATTATTTATGCTCAGCATTTGACTGCAGCTCTTAATGTAGTGGTTTCATATGTATATTACTGTAATATGTTGTACATATTTATTATCATATGTCATGTGCATCTTTTTATCTCCCCTTATTGCGATTAAGAATTTTAGCTTAAGATTTTAGTATCATATTGGAGATCGTAGGACTGAAAAGGGGTAATGTGGTGGAACGAACCATCCTAAACTTTATTTTGCGCTGAAGGAAGACCTCAAATTTGGCGAGAACCCCATGAAACCATGAATTCATCTTGCCTTATTCGCTCTATCCAAGGGCCTGGTGGGAGTATCATGATATAGGGCATGTTCTGCTGGCATGGAAGTGGTTCCCTGATGTTCTTCGAGGCTAAAGAAGCAGTCATGAGATGCCTAGATATACTGGAAAATCACGTGCCCTCTGCAATGTTGCATTTTCCCCTGAGGGCAATGGATACTTCATGGAGGATAATGTAACTATACTTCGTACTAGAAGTGTTCAAAATTGGTTCGCTGAACATCATCTGACTTCAAACACCTTCCTTAGCCACCGCATAGCCCAGATCTTAACTCCATGAAAAACCTCTGGGATATTGTGGAAAGACGCATCCAACAGCACTCTCTTCCTCCTAATTTACAAGATCTATGACGCTGCAAAGTTAATGCATAGCATTTTCTGGTCTTAAATTCACTCCAATGGCATGTAGACTCGATGACCAAGCGAATTAATGTAGATATGTGTGCAAAAGGTGGTTCAATAAAATATTTAACTTGGGGGATTAATTCATTGGCCCAGTGTGTGTATTATTGTGTGTATTTATTTTGCGTTACAGCTGCCATCATTTAAATTGTTAAGATGGTGAAAAGTTCTGAGCCAACTTAGATTTGAAGTTAATTGTGCAGTTTTTTACTACTAGACTGCATTTTAAATTTTGAATTTGACTCTAACTTTAAGTTGCATAGCCACAAGTGGTGGCTGATCCCGTGAGCACGAAAAGTGGATTTGTGTTCGAAATTCTGTTAAATAAAAAAGTTTGTTTTAAACATTATCAAGACTGTGTTGTTCATATCAGACATAGCGATAATTGCTTAATGTCTTTGTGGAGTCTGATACTAGTTTATAATACAAAGGAAGTCAAGCTCGATGTGAGTCGGAAGTAAGTCGATGCTTTCTTCGAAAGCTGATCATTGCCAGTTTTTAAATTCTATTTCAGCATATCCCGGAGAATCAGATGAGATACAAATTTGACAGGGCAATTATTTTATTTTAATTTTGATATAACAACACTCAGTCTGTGTTCATACTGTTTTACGTCCTTGCGCGAAGTAAAGGAAGTACAATCGCGAAAATTTCGGGTATCATATTTCAACGGAAATACGTATTTTGACCACTCTAAACATGGATAATTTTTTTTGCGTATTATCTATACATAAGAACAGAATAAAAGATATTATTTTTCAAACTTGAAACTTGAGTTTTGAAAAGTTGTACCCTATATTGGCTCGAAAACAGAACAAGTTGAAAAGAAGAATTTAGAAGTACCGGCTTCTAAATTCTTCTTGACTACTTGAAAAGTGCTGCAGTAGATGAATTATGAGGTTTCTAAATTATTCTGCACCAACCTACATAAATAGCAGATCCTCAGAGCGTTGTGACTGGTAAAGAAAAATCTTGAATTCATAATCTATATTTAATTTTTCTGTTATTGATAAACTGAGTTATTCGAAATAAATAAATAAATGCGTTTTGTAATAAAAATAAATTCCTTTTACTTCATTGTACGAAGTAAAGAAGGTGTTGTGATTCCGAACAATTTCGAGTATCATATTTCGAAGAAAATACCAATTTTGGCCTCTTTCGAATCTATTTGAAATGTTTTTGCATGACATCTGTAGAGGAAGAATGAAGTACGGAGATAATAAAGAACTTTTTTTTTTACAAAATGGATTGTAAAACGGAGTTAAAATGGATTCAGAAGAGATTTTCTTCGTGGCGTCTGAACGTACGAATATATGTACGTACATATAAATGTATCTCGCATAAGTCAAAAACGAGTAGCCGTAGAACGTTGAAAATTTATTTATGGGATTTCTATAACATGCAAATGTGCACCTCCCTTTCTCGTTGCAATCAGCTGTACCATATATATATATATATATAAATAACAGAATGGCAATATACCCGCCTATGTGAGCTCAGATTTTTTTTTATTATAACTTGCTTATATGTGCATCTTTCGCTCTAATAGTGATTGAAGTATGTTGTTCTTATGCTCCGATTAAGGCGTTTATGCCTTTAGTTATTATCCATGCAATAAACGGAGAATTGTAAAAAAATTAAACAAGCTATGCCTAACAAGGCCACTATTTGTTTACGTTTGGAACACTTCGTAGAGCAGTGAATTAGGTCGATGCAACAACTTCAGTGTCGTTTTGCCCCGTGAGACCAGAAGTTAATTTTCAATTGTGTGCATCGAAAATGTAGTCTTCCTGCCCGCTGTTCGAATTTGTTTTTGAGTAGAAACTCTTAATTTTAATTGCAAAAATTATTTTTAACTGTTGTTAATTGAATTTGGCGTTTCAGATTTTCCTGTATTTTACAATTTTTAATGAAGATTGAGTTTTATGCTTTTTTGTCTTGCCGCGAAAAGAGAACTGAATTAATTTAGAAATGTATCTGTAATGAAATTCGAGGAATTGAGTTTAATTGAAGTGCATCAAAAAGTGCATAATTAAATAGGCTGTACAAGGAAGTCATGTGGTAATAGCAGATATTTTTTAGGTTTTTGATGGTGGACCTAATACATACAAATTAAAATGTATTTTGTATGTATTAGGTATCATTCATTATGTATTCAACAAATTATTTTTGTGAACATTTCGACGTTTGTTGTAATATGTTAAATTATTTGAAACAAATTTTCTAACGCCATTTCATACATAAGCGGCAAAATTTTCTTTATTTCTTTATTTTTTATAATATTTTATAATTTTGTATTTCTATTGCCTTTCTAATTGTTTGAAAATTTCAGCATAAATAAGCTATTGATCGATATTTTAGATTATGATATGAACTATTCAGATTGTAATTAGGTTTTGCATGATAGTTTAGAAGTGAATTATTATTGAAAATTTTCTTCAACGAAAGCTTTGTTTCTTCAACGTACTTTTACATGTCTTCTTTATATGCAACTGGAGATTATTTCTCCTTTATTTTGAATATATTTAGTTAACTTCTGGCACATTTTCGAGCTATTGTTCCTTTTTATTTCGTTTGCATTAAAAAATAAATACTTCCTTGTCATTACGCCAAATAATATGCTCTTCGAAGTAAAATAGGGAAAGCAGTATATAATACTTTCCCGTTTAGAATTTGCTTTCTTGGTCAGGCGATGTCTTTGGTCGAGATTTTAATTTACTCATTTCGAATGATTTGGGATGTATTTAATTACTACATGTAATCATCATAAATTAACTCAATGTAACAAACTTAATTGATTTTTTTTATCGTAAATGTAAAGAATTAGATATTTTCGTTCAATGAGAATTCAAAGCAAAGACTCATCCAAAATTCATGCGGAGGATAAGAAATGCTTAAGATATAAATATATTCATAGCCAATTAAAAATTCTAATTTAGGAAGGATTATGTTTTAATTCCATCTGCCTTCGTGAAAGAATAAGGAACAAAACTCGTTTCCTCCACAAATATAATGCTGTAAAATCAATATTTTCGTATAGCTAACTTATCGTAAACGGCATGGTAGTGGTATTATGTAATGGAATGATTTTAAGAATTTTTGGAAATAGCCAATGAACTGTAACTGTATGTATAACTTTCACATGCCATTCTTACTTGAGCCTATAATTATTAATATTTTTCTTTAGCCTAGGCATTTTTTAACCCACTATTTTACTTGGTTTTTAGAATTTCGTATGTAACACTACGAAATGATTTTTCTCTGAAGCAAAATTACCCTCTCCGTATTTGCCTTTCTTTCGCACCTAAGCTTGATTTTTCGCCTTGCAGGCAGAAAGACTTAGTGGTTGCAAAACATCACACATGTAAGCTTTGCGTGTCTGTCTCTAGTTGACCGCGCAGACGAGATGTTAATGATGACAAATGAAGACGCGAGATGTTGCATAATTTTTTCTCTTTTCATTTTTATTTATTTAACTAAATTGTAGCTTAGTTATAATTTCACGAGTTTTAGTGATGATAAAAGTTTCTTTTGTAAAAGAATTAAGGGGGAAATGTCCATGTAACTGTAACTGTATGGCGTAAATTTCATACGCCATCTAGATGAGCGCGCAGACGAGATGTTCATGGTGACGACTGAAGACGCGTGATATAACATCTTTTCCACTTTTTTTCATTTTAATTTATGTAAATAAATCGTAGCTTATTAATAACTCAATGAGTTTGTACGGTTTCCTTTAATTCAGCTAACGTATTATTCAAATTTGTGTTATCTTTCCTGAATTCCTCAACTTCCTCCGGCATTTTCTCGCGCAGGATGCTAATTTAAAATTAAGTGAGTAATTAAACGGGGGAATCTTAGAGTTTATACAAAATTTGTTTTCGCTAGTCAGCGGAGTTTCGTTTCTGACCTCGCTGTTACACTGATACGCCTTTTGACCATTTGAATAATTATCACACCTGTTAGGTCGCCGAGTCAACCTAGTTTAGCCGTAAATTAAAGTGCTAATCATCATTACTCTTTTTAGACTTGGATTTATTTTGTTACAAATTCTTGTTTCCACAGCAAATTGTCGGTGCTATTGCAAAGCACGAAGTACGTGCCTTTCTGTTCAGAGTTGAAAATAATAAAGTGTTATTTTCACTCTTCTTCTGTGCTGGTATTACACTCATGTCCATAAATTAAGATTAATTCGGAGTCACGTGGAAATCGAACTCTAAAATAAATATATCACCTGTAAAATCACTACACACATCTTCAAGAATCATATGCAAATTTCAGGAAGTAACCAGATGACACCGATAGTACGTCACAATGCGACAGTGTAAGAGAGTGATATATAAGGAATACAGGCAAAGAAGTAAAATTGTTCGCAGGCCCTTTATAAGCATTTCAGTGCAATAACCGAACAGTTATGACACAAAGGACGCATTTGGATGATTTTTTACGCGGTAGAATTATCGGCCGTCTGGAATGTGGGCGTACCCAACTGGAAGTATCAGACGAACTTGGAATTGCCCAGAGTGTCATATCCAGGCTTTGGCAACGATTCCAAGATGACGGTAATGTGAGTATACGTTACAGCACAGGTCGCCCCAGAGTTACAACGCCGAATGAGGACCGGTATTTGGCAGTTACTGCCAAAAGAAACAGGCGGAGCACAGCCTCAAACCTGTCTCGTCAGCTCTCTTCAGCCACTGGTACGACAATTTCAAGCCAGACCGTGTACAGACGCTTAGGGCAGATTGGTCTATATGCTCGTAGACCTGTCAGATGCGTTCCACTTACTGCAACTCACTGTCGCCTGCGGTTAGCCTTGAGTAGAGAGCATGCATTGTGGACACCGCAACAGTGGGCTTGTGTGATTTTTTCCGACGAGTCAAGGTTTAGCTTGCAGTCTGATTCTCGCCGGACTTTCATATGGAAAGCTCCAGGTACCCGTTACCACCAAGAAAACATCATTGATCGACACCGTTACGGTGGTGCAGGAGAGCTCGTTTGGGGTGGAATTATTCTGGGTTCCAGAACTGACCTGCATGTTCAAATTGGAAACATGACAAGCCAAATCTATCGGGACGTCATTCTGGAACAACACGTACGTTTGTTTCGGGGCGCCATGGGCGAACAATTTGTGTTTATGGATGACAACGCCCGTCCCCACCATGGAAACATCGTAAGCGAATGCCTTCAGTCGGAGGATATCACCCATATGGATTGGCCAGCATTCTCACCGGACTTGAATCCAGTAGAGCACGTGTGGGACATGCTTGGCTGACGAGTTGAACCCCGTCAACCTCCTCCTACATGTCTACCGGAACTTTGGAGAGCATTACTTTTTGAGTGGTGTAATATCCCCCAAGATCAGATCGATAATTTTATACTCAGCATGCCTAGGCGTTGTACGGACTGTATTGCATAGTCTGGGAGACATACAATGTATTAACAATCATACCAATTATAAAATATTGTTTTTTTGTAAATAGGTGTTTTTTGTAATTTGCTCCAGGGAGAAAAAATCGCTAATTTGTTTAATAATGTCAAACATAGAGCATCTTTTTTTGCTCTTTAACTTTTGTTTAATAAACAAGCTTTACAAATAAATCAAATTTGTTTTGCTTCTAACTCTTCCTTTGCCTGATTTTGCATTATCCTTAATTTATGGACATGAGTGTATGTCATGTCTATGCGAGAAGTCGTCAGGTTCACTAACAGGAACTAGATTAGTTTATGTGTCCAAAGAGAGAAAGATTCTATACGTTTTAGTGATGTTTATTAGTGATGTTTTCCTATAATATTCAATTGGTTTGCCTTAACTTGTTGAAATGCATTTGAATAATTTATTTAAATATACCCTTCTAAGCCAGAGAGTTATCAGTGCAGTTGCATACATATAATTATTTATTTATGACAAATCTTTCCTATTCAATAAACTAATTCGTAAATATTTGTGCTAAAATTATTCCTTATGTCTTTTCAAATATTTCTGAGGAATTTACATTAAACTTTTTAAGTCATATTGCAGGCTTTATTAATGAATGTGACATAAAAAACCCGTCTATGAAACGGCAAAGAAACATCGGCGAAGGCTGTCATTTAAGCTTCTTGATGAAATTACATATATTTATGAAATAAAAAAAATATGGTAACTTATATTTAAAATTTTTTATATATATTTTAAATATAAAAGTGTATACGCACAAAACGTATACAAATGTAATATTAAATTTCATAAACTGATTTCCTTTAAGATAGCATATGAGTAAGTTAAATGTCAGTTAATTTTTAAATACTTTTCATTACAGCATCCATTATTATCCATATAAAAAAGGCATCTGAATACTGAAAGGTCAACTCAGTATCGAATCTGCCCGAATAGGTTGGTTGCACGTGAGGTATTCCTATATTTTTAAAATTTTGGTGCTTTACGTGTCAAATGCTATTTTTCTTGGAATGTTCTTTACACAAGCAAGGTTTCCCCAAGTAAAAAATTTCCTTGTTTTAATAAATTAACAAACTAATCTCTCAACACTTATCTCAAATTTACTTATTCATTTATTTATTTGTTTAGTTTGTAAAATTAGCATAGGCTGTTCAGAGTAAAATATATTCTTCTACATGAAAAGTGCGAGTTTGAAAAATCAATCAAAATGTAGGTGAGATACAGGACAATTAAAATATCTTGCTTTTAGGTTTGTGAGAGACTAGGGTTACTATTAGGCGACAGGTAGTGCATCTGACGGGGTATAATGATTGGTACATTATAAAGTTGCGTAATATTTACTGCTTTATTGAACTCAAAACACATTTATTGCAAGCACGAAAAGATCTGAAGATCTTTACAAATATATATAATTCATGAATAATATCGAACAGTTATTGAAGTTAATTATAGTCCTCGTGACGAGAGGAGCCTGGAAGCGAGGATCTCTTTGGTTGCCAGTTCAAGAGTATTCTAGGTCTTTTTAGTCGAGAGTTCAGGAGCCTTGTGTTGTTCGGATGAAAAAAATCTTCAGACTGAATTAGCCAAGGCTTCTTAGTTTTTCAGTAGTATTTTATATGCTCTTATTCGTCATATCTAGAACGATGTCAGAGGAAAAACGAACTTATTGGTTTGTCAGCCCTCCTAAATCGAGAGGCTTAGACGTAGTGCAGAACGTCAAAATCTCCTGACACTAGTCGTGGGAGTTATGTCTCTTGCTTTGTCAACAACACGTCATAAAATTTTGGAAACAGTGATATGCTGTGACCGCACACATTTTCTCATCTCTATGTGGTCCGCTATAGGTTTATCGAAATATATTAGCCTATGTTTGAAATGTTTTGCAAAACATGCTTATAGTGCAGTTTTATTTCAAACGTGAAAAGCCTGTCACTCCAAATAAATAGTCCGTTCTTCAAAATAGCCATCGGAGCTTACAGATGTCTCCGATGCTCCTGATATTTCTATAAAATCTGTTTTGATTGTAGCTTAACCGTCATGTGGTTTTCGAATAGCTTAAACTGATAATATAATATCATGATAATATAACACAATTTTATCAAAAAGCATTTCACATTTCATCAAATGGCTTTGGATACACAAATACACAGCACAAATCATCTACTTGTGTCAGAAGCATTAATACAGACTAAAAATAAAATCTAATTAGAATTGCCGTCTTACTTAAAATAGTATTTAAAAGAGCAGATTTAACGCTTTTGTTTAGCAGAACAAATGAAATGTCCTAAGAAAAAGTTCCTCGGTTACAGGATTGTTGAAAGAAAACCAATGCGACCGGGGTGAGTGACCGCGCAAAGCACAAACACAGAATTTAATATTCTCGAGCTGAACAGTTTCAATGACAAATGGAAAGGAGAATGCCTCATTTTCTAATTGTCCTCCTTAAAGACAGAGAATCGAGTAATGTCTGTAATCTTAAGTATGCCATACGCGTGAATATTAAAACTGAGACAACAAGAGGGCACCAACTCAAAGTTATCTCGGCATATCATCACGCGTAATCTGGCTGTCACCATCAACATGGAAGCTGAATTTTGCAGGTGACCATTAGTTCCGGAACTACCTTAAGCCAAAAAACACATAACCTAAAGAATGTAAACTGCCTAGGAAAGCATATCTGGAACTGGAGGGGTTATCCGAATTTTTCTATGCTCAGACTTAAAATCTACAAAACGCACTAAATATGAGGATAGATTCGTGATTTGTAACTCCCAAGCAGTGCAAATAGGTATAATTTAAGATAGACTTCAAACAATTGAAAAACAGAGAATCATGAAATTTCTTTCTGGTGTAATTTCACTACTACAGCAAACTGGTTGAAACATTATATAGACTTATCACTGAGTCTCCTCGCATGAGTTGCCCAATCCTTGGGTTATTTAAAAGTGCCATAAATAGAGCTAAACTTTTTATCATTCAAGTTAGAATAATTTTGGTAGGCATTTATCCAAGTGTCTATTTTTTTTTTGGTTTTGATAAACTTACCATAGCGTTTAATTAAGTATTAATTTTTTAATATCCTTTCATTCATATTTAGTTTGTTATTTGTATGCTGAGAGGTAGTACTTAGGTTGTGAATCTCTTATTTTATAAAATTTTCTAGCCCCCGAAAATCGACTGTATTGCCAAAACAAAAGAATTAAGCTCAGAACCTTAACAAATCGTCAGAAAGAGCTTAAGTTATCCGAACACGTTCGAAGAATTTTTTTTAGAAAAATGAAGTATAGGTATACTACAAATATTTTTTAACCCAAAGGAACATTAGCTCAGAAGGGCCATTAATTTTGTTTTGATATTTTACGTCAAGTCACTGTAAATGTCCGTATCACTTTATAAAACTGTTTCCACCAAATGTTATCTCCCTGTGTTATATTTGAAGAAATTAAACAATGAAGAATCTGCAAAAATGTATGTATGTTTCTCGCATTGTGATAAAAAAACGGTACCTAGAGACATCGAATTTTCAAAAACGTGATCCTCCTCCGAATATAGATATCTGGAAGTCCAAATTCGGAATTTGTTTTATTACCGATTTCATATTTTATGAAACTTTAACGAATTTTCGATTAAGGAACTCAAAGATTTCAAAGCGAGCAATGACGACACTCTAACAAATAATTTTTTTTATCTCCAGCGCGCGAGACTGTGTATCAGAAATGCTAAAGATATGCTAATTTCAAAATTATTTTTCTATATTGCTGTTGACTTCAATTTTATGGTTTAAGTTCAAAGAAGACGATTTTTAATAAATAAAGATAACACAGAAACCGTTAAAAAACGCCCTTTGGGCGTAATGTAAAATCTGAAAGCGTTCAGATATTTTTTGGTCATTATCTTTTTTCTCATTTATTTTCTAGAAGTCTAATTATGGAATATCAAAATTTAAAGTATACTATTATTATCCTACAAAAAATATTAAATATATGTGAAATTAAAAAAAAATAATAAAACAATTTTGAAGAACCTATATGAAAAGCTATTGCAGTTATATAAAAATGTCATGAAGTAATAAATTACATGCTTTTATCTAGAGGATGACGTATAATTTTAAAAATCTTTTTCAGTATTTTGAAGTTTTTCTATGATATTTTTTAAAAAATTCTGGACGTCATTATTTTAATAACAGGCCGCAATTTAAAAAAAATATTTAACATATAAATATTCTTGTACACCATTGTCCAGATAACAATATATAGATTATGTATACAGTGTTTCATAAAAATGTACTAATAATGATTTGATTTAATTTGCACCAAGTAAGCAAGTTTTCAGAAAAATAGAGTTTGAGAAAAATGCATTTTTTTAAATGCTTAAAATTTATAGTTTAAAATGCTATATTTTTATTATTAAATCTTCACCCAGCTATCTAAAACTCCCGATATCTATAGGTTACTCCTTCGTTTTACCCAACTTTATCTGTTTTGCTTTTTATAATCAGCCTATTTGTTTTTTGTGGCAATTTTAACTCTGGGCAGTGAGTCACATTTTGATTCACTTATTCGCTCCATGTCAAGCTTACTAAATCCTTCGATTGCATATTCACCATGTTGTTTACTTATTCAATTTAAAGTATCTACTAAGCCTCGAAACCCTTTGTTAAATTGTATATCAGCCGTATATGCTCCCAATTTAAGTGTTCGTAATTTCACAAAGCCAGCTATCAGTATAAATTTCAAAAAAATGCCATTAAAGTTTTTGTTTGCGTTTTATGTATTACTTTATAAGCACTTTTATGAGAACTCTTGCTCGCATAGTTTTACATATGCAGGATTCAGAATATTAAAAGCATTCTATGGTAGTCCTGCGGATTTGTTTGTGTACATTGTTACAATTGATGCAGCTCGCTGGTATTTACAACACGTGTCTGGTCCAATTAGACACTAACCATGCATAGATTGTTTCCCACTAGAGAAGGTGGGGAAAAATGGAGTAATTACAGCACTTTCCAGTCCTTGTAAGTTACATACATAGCCCTGATTGTAACTCTATAATTTTGAAGTCTGTGAATGAAGACATCCGTTAGTAAGCGATATTGACGTCTCCATCAAGACACTTTTGTTTTCTCTTAATTTTCTAAGCCTGGAGCGGCGTTTCTGAATATGACCTATGAGTTTATACTTCGCGACACTATTTACACATAATATCTTTCACGTCACAAATCATTTTCTGAAGCGCCTCCTGATGGGCAACATTTTAGTTTTGGTTCAATCGATGGGAATTGCTTTATGAATTTGGACTTGTTTGTTTTGCAACCTGTTTCATAAATTTGTGCCTTACATATTTTCGTTTACAAAGACAGCTTCGACTTTATTATCGCTCCTCACTGTACTTTTCATTCAAGTGTCATTAAAAATAATCAAAGGATAAGATAAATCTAAATGCAACAAGTAATGTTTCGAATCAAATTCAAACTCATATGCTAGCGAGGAACATAAGCTTTCAACATGTAAATATTCAAAATATTGCATTTTATTTAAAATAATAAACTAAATAAACAATATATCCAACGAATGAATAAAAGAAAACTGACACTTTTGGCCAAAATTGGCGTTTACAACATGTTCGGATACCTTAAATATATATGTGTGAGTGTTGAATTTAAAGACTTTAATTCATTAAACAAAATAATGAAATATCTTAAACCAGATTTTCGCTTTGAAAGAATGTTTCAGTCGATTAAAACATACAGCTGATTGTCTGTCGTAAGCGGAGAAGGAAATTTCAGATTCTATTAGAAGAGGCCAAACTTTCACAAAAAGAATGTAACAAAGAATTTGAAATTTGTGGAACATACACTGAAAAGTTCATCACGTGCAATGTTATTGTTAAGAACTTTCTAGTAACACAGCTGGAAAGCAGTTTGATGGGGATTCCCGTTCATCGTTAAGCTTTTGTAACACTTTCGAGAAAGTTCATGAAGCTCCGCTATTAGATCATTCCTGAGTTGTTTTATACTTGATACAAAAGACTGTACACCGATCTAAAGCACTGGATATGGTGTAGAGTTTCTAAACTTTTGTTGAAAATTACATTGGGATGGCCGAGCATTTAAAGCAAAGTTTCGCGAAGGAAGACATATTACAGACATTTAAGTGTATATAAGAGATTTATTGCAAATGTTATTGAATAACAAGAGTGGTTCAAGAAGAGATTAGAGCATATCATCATATTATGATAATTTAGAAACAAATCTTCGCTCGCTAGAATCTCTAGAAATAACTGAAGATGAATATGCTAATATTTTAGTTCTACTTGTTGAAAAGTGTCTTCTACCGTATATTTTACTCGTGTAGGAAAGAGAACGGGAAATGGTAACTGAAAAGAAACAGGAAGTTAATATTTTCCTGCGTTTCTAAAGAATCAGCTTACGCATAAAGAGGGAATTATGTTAGCTTGTACTAATTTATGATCGGAAAAGCAGAAAATGTAAAGTTAATAATGCTTTTTAAAGTTAAATGTACCTACCTCGACTTAATATTTAATTGCTACTAATATCTAAAAATAAAGATAAGCATGCATCAGAAAGTATATGAATTTTTTGTGACAAATATTAGTTACCGATAAATTCTTGAAGGCTCATTCGGTGTCTTTTGATTAAAAAAAAGGTCTTATATAAAAGAAGTATTTTTTGTGTCTTAAACGAAGTTATGCTACTTATCTGACAGGCTTAAAACTAATTGGTTGCTCTGCGAAAAGAAGCATTTAAATAAGGTTTGTCTAAATATTACCGCTGAGGAAAAGAATAAAGAAATATAAAATAATTAATGATCATAATTGTCATGTACATTGTTTAGATGGATCTACGATTTATTTTGATTTAAAAGAGTATATAATGGATTTTAGAAGAATGGATTAAATAAATGTGGCACCGAATAAATGACACTGAAAACAGTCCACTCCCAATCGAAAGTGAAATTAAGCTCTTGGCTGATTCCGATCTGATGGGTGATTTACTAAGAGATAGCATTAAATTCTTAAATTGCAGTCCAGTAGCTCGAGAAACCGTCCCAGAATAAACCCTAATGGGTAAAATTGCTAAAAGTAATAATAATTAAGCAAATAATGTTCTCCCTTGTTGCGTTACTTTTGAACTAGCGTTGTGCCGCTGAATTAAGGACGTTGGAAGATATAAGCACAAGTTATGCATTTGAATCAACATCGAAACTGAAAGTACATGAAGAGACTATGACATATGTTATAAGTACCTTAAACACAGGTTCAGGTAGTTGGTAAAAATAGCAATATCTCAAGTTTAGGTTAAAAACTGAAACCAATGAAGGAATGGAGTTATCGGTTGACTATTTGCCTCACAAGCCAGCATTCAAGAAATCACAAAACTGAGAGCAGTTGTTGATGTATCAGCGTATATGAAAGAATCCTCTTCGTTAAATCACATAATTAGCTCAACTGAGATCTTCAGGGCCGCAAAGTGATAAATCACCTGAAAAAGTCACAATAAACTCCGAAACGCTTAAAAATGTTTTAATGGGGCATAATAAGAACTCTTAACCATATAACGGGTATTACACGTAGTTTTCGTCCAGTCATAACGTTGTAGAATTTTTGACTTCTAATATGTATTCGCAAATAATTAACACAGAAATAGATTTGAGGTATTCTATCTTTTATGGTGTGATATAGAAAGGCCGAAAGACCACCATTATTTACATTAATAGAAGAGTAATTATTCAATTAGCAAAATAAAGAACACATCTGTAGACTAATTACTCATAACTTTGAGATTTTAAGAGTACTAACAAGTCATGTATAGGCCAGACACTACTAAGTTCAGATTCGCCCATTTGTTGGCAGAAGACCAAAACGCCGCAGACGGCCCTTCCTCCAAACGACCACAACCACCCGAAATGGCTGAAATTGCGATGTTCTATTCTTCCCTCCCCTAAGGTATGCAGCAGAAGGTGTAGTTTCCCCCAATGTGTTGTTTCAATTTATTGCAGACAGCTTGTCCTAAAAGGATTTATTTGTGGTTCTTCATATTTAGGAAGCAGAACGTTTGTCATTTTAAATCTTCACACCTCTTTGTGCGTTAATGGAGAGGGGATCAAACTGCCCTGAATCTCGAAAGGCATTACGGACGTTCGAATATTTCAAGCATACATGTTAGCGAAGGCTTCGGTTTCCAAAAAAGGAATTAATATTTGATGTTGTTCCTCTGATGATTACCAGCTTACGTGAGAACCACTGGATTCTAAAAACCAGCCGGTCTATTCGAAAGATCGTACAGCAGAATGTCTGTGTAAAAGATTCAATGCATAGAGAATATAAACCACCTGCAGAAAGACTTCAAGAGGTTTTGTATTAAAAATTTTAGGTGCAAAAATTATTGGTCCTATATAACTTAAAACACGATTATGCGGCCTCTTACTGATGTAACTGAAGATTTGAATGAATTAAATACCATTATCATCGTCTATGTTATATAAGAAGCAAATTTATTTCATGTTGACACAGACATTACTGAATCTCATATGCTAAACGAAAGAATCAAATATAGGCAACAAGTGTAGCAAAATATTCAGGACTGATTTCGAATTAAGTATTCGGACGTTATTTTGGAGCAAAATTAAGCTATTTTCTCTTGATAAAATCGGTTTTTAGAACTTGTCTAGAAAAGTGAGTAAAATTGGAACAAAAGTGCATGTTTCTGAACAGTTAGTAAACATTAGTATTGCTTTTAAATTTTCTTATTTGAATATTTATTATACTTATGTAAGTGTTGAGTTTACTTGTTGTAAACGCAAAGTGGGAGAATTGTCAATTATTTTCATCTAAACATAAAGCTTAAGTTATTTCCTTTACTGAGTTTATTTTCTGTAAATTCAAGGTAGGAGAGTTGTCATTCAGTGCCTTTTAAACACAGCTCAAGCTCTTCTGTTTATAAATTTCTATATGCCTAAATAAAAAAGAGAGTGACAATATATTCTTTTGATTCCACTATTGCCGGTGAATTTCCACAAAGGAAAATTGTATTTCTGCTCTTTCGAATGTTTGCAAAATATTCTATATGCAATTAACACATTGGTTTTGCCAGTAGATGATTCCGATGACTTTCGATTGCTAATATCGATATCGTTTGTAGTACATCTAATTGATAAGCCAATTAGATGTACTACAAACGTTTAGATATTTGATTTGAGCTGTAAAATTGCACCAAACGGATTGCAAAGTTTAAGCAGTAGAAGAATTATAAGGATGGCATTCTCCATATAAGATTTAATTCACTTTTTACATAAGAATGTTGTGCAACGTGATCATCAGATTTGTCGGTATATACTAAAACACAGTCGCCGTATTCAGGAGGATTTAATTAAAACCATCGTCTGTGTTTAACTTCTTTATTTTTCTGCTCTGAGGATACGAAAATTCATTCATGAGTTTTTGGAGTCCCCCTAGGGTTTTTTTTTGAAGCAAGACACATGAAAAATGTGCAACGCCTTCTCCGAGACTGGAGCATGGATCTCTCGAATACGCGTCGAGTGTGCTACCGTTACACCATGAAGGCATGTTGGAAGAAAGTGGACAATATCCTATATACTCCCTCTTTTTTAAAGGGCGACTGGGTATTAGAGGACTCAATCGCAGACAATTGTTGTTGGTGAAGAATCGTCCACCCACTTTTAGTTCGGACACCATTGTGGAGTCATTACTTTATTTTCGAATCAGAAGACATGAAAAATATGGAGTGCCCTCGCCGCAGCTCGAACCTTGACCTCTCGAATACGTGCCGTATGTGCTATCATTACACCAGGAAGATATGCTAGAAGGAGGGAGAAAATACCTTAAGTTGACCATTTCAACGTAGGTGGCTTGTGTGCTCTCCGGTGTGCCGCCCTCTCATATCAATATGGCTTTTTCTGAAATAAATTTTTAATGAAAAACAAATATATTACGTCATTGGAAATCTCTAATATGGAATTAAAAAGTGATGCCTTTGAAGAATGTCTTGAACTGATTCACCCTGCAGATAAATGTGGACTAAATTATGATCGATTATTATGTACTGTAAATGAATATGATTTTTATACTGATAGTTCGGACCTAGGAGGAAATGTTGTTTGCGCATTTGTAGTGTATTATTACGGAACTGAGATTGACCACAAAAAATTCTTATTAAATTCCACGAAAACAGTGTACCAGGCTGGACTGTATGCAATACTAGAGACTGAACTATTTGAAATACCTGGATCAAAAATAAATTATCTGGTGGGGAATGTGTCCATTTATTTTCTGATGCACTACCGGCCTTACAATCACTTTCCGGACTTGGGTTTGATAATAAACTTTTTGTGAATATTAAAATGAAATATAGAAATCTACGTACAAAATACAATACTAAGATATATTGGATTAAGGCACATGTAGGCTTCCATGGTAATGAGAGGGCTGACGCACTGGCAAAAGAAGCCACACTTGGCAACTGTAAGGAAATTAAACTGCAGGGCTCTAGAAGAAATACTATTGGAATTTTATACAATAGCATACACAGTCCAGTCACATTAATGTGACCACCACGTACTTTCCATGTCAGAGTTAAATAACCAATCACAGAAGGCAGGTGGCAGCACAGTGCAGTTGAGCGTATATAAAGGGTGTGTGAGGGCTTCGGAAAACATTTCAATCGTTGGCGTAATGCAGAAACGAAGCGATTTATCCGACTTCCAAAAGGGCATGATCATTGGCTTTCGGGCCAAGGGTGGAAGCATTTCCGAAACGGCTGAGTTTGTGAACTGTTCGCGTGCCGCCGTGGTAAAAGTGTACCGTGCATGGCAAAATGGGACTGTCCAAAATCAGCGACGTGGCAAATGTGGTGCACCACGGGCCATAGATGACAGAGGCGAACGACGGTTGCGGAGATGCGTTCGGGCAGATAGACGGGCTACCGTTGAGCAACTGACCACCAAAATGAACCAAGGGGCTACCAAAAGTGTCTCCCAAAGTACTATTCAGCGAACATTGCTGCGTCTGGGCCTCCGAAGCAGACGCCTGGTTCGTGCACCTATGCTGACTGCTGTTCATCGACGGCGAAGGCTAGAATTTGCACGCCAGTACAGCAGCTGGACGTCCACTGAGTGGCGACAGGTTGCGTTTTCGGATGAATCGCGTTTTATGCTCCATCGGACAGATGGACGTTGGCGTATAAGGCGTGAAACCTCTGAAAGGAACCACCCTGCAACCATTGCCGGAACGGTCCAAGCTGGAGGCGGGAGCATTATGGTCTGGGGAATGTTTTCCTGGCATTCTCTAGGTTCACTGATCATTGTGGAAGGCACAATGGATCAATACAAGTACGCATCTGTCCTTGCGGACCATGTTCACCCCTACATGCGCATTGTTTTTCCTCAGGATGATGGCATCTTCCAGCAGGACAATGCGAGGTGCCATACAGCTGCCAGTGTACGTGCGTGGTTCGAAGAGCACCAGGATGAGTTTACCGTCCTTCCCTGGCCAGCAAACTCACCTGACTTAAACCCAATCGAGCATCTGTGGGACCATCTCGATCGAGTTGTTCGCGCCATGGATCCTCAACCGCGTAATCTAGCGCAGCTGGCCACGGCATTAGAGTCGGCATGGCTCAACATCCCAGAGAACACCTTCAGGGACCTATGTGACTCTCTTCCTGCACGTCTCGCAGCAGTCCGCTCTGCGAAAGGTGGTTATTCTGGCTTTTGACAGATGGTCACATTAATGTGACTGGACTGTGTATATGAAAAATGGAAAAACAATTGGGAATCCTCGGAGAAAAAGAAAACCTCTATGGGTACTATGTAGATTTATAAAGACAGAAAGTGCTATACTGATATAGACTTGAATGAGGTTAGACGTTTTCCCATATACTTGAATAGATTTGCCTCGCAGGAAAACACTCTTTGTCGGCTATGTAGAGTAAGAGGTGACAATGTTCACTTCGTTGAAACCTGTGGCCTGACTGCTAATATTAGAGGTAAAATGAAATCGAATTTCCGAGAAATCTGAAGGGTTATAGTAAAATGCTGCTTTATTCCGGGGCAATAATGAATATTATCAACGCACAGAGATACTTGGCTGGAGTAGATGTGTATCTGTTTCTTTTTTTATGAGTCGTTTTATTACACGTTCAACTGTTTATTCTTGTTTTCCCATTTCGTTTGTGTTTTGTCGGGCTAGCCTTTAAAAGCTTTGTGGCCGAGGGAGCTGGGGGCTTCGCCTTTGTAGTAACAATATTAAATAAGTTGAATAAATGACAGTTATAAGTTGAATAAATGTTTTGCAATTATTTGGGATGATTTGTATGGTTAAGTAATGATCCACTCATGAATTGTGATAACTCAGAAATTATCCAAGATAAAATATATAATCTAATTGTCCAAACTTTTAATCAACTTATTAAAACAATACTCGCCAAGCGAAGAGTGAATGCATTACGCAAAGAAAGATATATTACATGACACTAGACGTTTGAATAAAAACTGATATCCTTTCTCATACATATGATAAAGGTTTAGATGGCTGCTGTCTACTGTTTGATGATTCAGCGCATTTCACATTGACTTTGTATAAGAAGTATCCTCAAACACAGTTTTTGAGTCCATAGATAAAGAATATGAAGTCATTAGATAAATGGATAAGCCAAGATAAATGGATTTTTTCCTTTCTTTACATTAATAATTTAATAAATTTGGATTTCATTTACTCAAAATTTTCTTCTAAAACTTAACCATGCACTTCAAAGACTCTAGACTTCCCATTTGAAGAAATATATTTTTATTATTTGCATGCATAAATAATTGTATTTACATTTCTAGTTACCTATACGTTTGCCTGTCTAATGATATGATTACTTATCATTTTTTTATCTAGGGGCGAACTTATCTACTTTACCTACAGCGAATCATCTTTTAATCTACGGGCGCACATAAGAGGATTACGCAAAAAAACATTGCACAGTATTTTTGGTACGACATGTTATAGTATGATATTTCATACTTATCTAATATATTTATTACCATATTTTAACTTTAAAATAAAATTTTATTTCAAGTATAAATACACTTAAAATTGTCCTTTATTACTTCACTGCATTTTTGACATTTCTAGTTTTTTGTATAACTCGTAATAGTTCTTTAATGAAGAGGAAAATAAAAATAAAACAAAAAAGTGCGGTATTTCTTTAGGATTAGTAATTTCTGTCTGCTGGTTAAAAAAAATACAGGAAGTTTAAAATAAGACCCAAAGTAATGTCTACAGATGGAGAAAATAGCCCAAATGTTCATGTAGTAAGTATTAAAACAATATATCTTTCAAGTAAATGACATTAAACGTATTATTTTGCCGGCACGAACAAGAACCCACGCAGGGAAGTTCCAGTTCGTATTCATTACTACAAAACTTTTTTTTTTTGTTGCTGGTTATTTCTTTATTTTCATTGCTTATTTGCTTCAAACCAGTCTGCAGTCTGCTCCGAAGAAAGAGAGTTTAAGTCATATCTTTTTAGGTTTGATCTCAGGAAAGTTGCTTAAAAAAGACCTCTCTTAAACGAGGATAGAAAATTGTGAGAATTCAAGAGAATGTTCTTACTCTCGCCTTTAAGTTACAGATATTATAAATAAAATATTAATGACTTTCTTGTGTTTAGTCATTAGCTTATAATCTATTATCGTTAAAGAGAAGTGCATTAATCATATAAAAATAACTCTTGTGTTTACTGAAAATATTATGGTTGGCGTTCTTGGAAATAATCTGAGTCCTTTCTCAACGATACCATCAGTTTTGTAATAAATGAAATACAGAAAAGAGTAAAGAGAACTTGGCAGATAGTTTCAATCAAAAATTATATAGAGTCATATATTAAACATCTATTATATTTTAAACAAAGTCTTCAGTTTTAGAGTTAATACACTGGTTACCATAAATTAGGAAAAAATCACGATTACTCAAAACGTTACATGCAGAATTTTATGAACCTTACCCACAATATACAGCACATACTAAGGTATCAAATAACATAAAAAGAAATTACCAGACAATTATGGTAGTCTAGAAATTAGCAGATTTATAAAATGAACAAATCGAAGGTGTCAGTTTGTTATAGGAAAAGTACCTTCAATATGGAATATGATCGCCTCTAAAAGCAATACAGCACATACAGCAATGTGTGATGCTTTCAGTTATGCGGTTTATCAGGTCCATAGGAAGCGACAGGCATTGCTTTTGCAAACATAAAGCATTCCAAGTGTGCTCGATAAGATTCAAGTCCGGGGATCGAGCTTGCCAAGCCATGCGCATAATTGTTTCCTGTTGAAGATAATAATTTACGATGCGAGCGCTCTATGTGGTCTTGCGTTGTCGTCCTGTAACAGGAAAGCATCACCTATTGCCCCGGCATAGGGACGCACATAAGCATCAAGGATGTTATCTCTATGAACCTGAGCATTCAAGGTTCCCCTTGGAAAGACATGGAGGTCTATGCGTCCACCCAAAGAGATGCCACCCCAAACAGGAACACTGCCTCTGTCGTATGCATCTCTTTCACGGATATTTGACGGATGATGACGGATTCCAGGTTTTCTCCATATCAAATAACGCCTACTATCGCTTTCTGGAATAAATCTAGACTCATCCGTAAAGAAAGCAGCCCTCCACTGATCAGGCGTCCAGTGGACATGTTGTCGTGTCCTCTGCAAACGGTCCCTCCTATGGCGTGACGTCAGTGACACGCAAATGGCTGGTCGCCTCGCATACAGACTACCTTCGTGAAGCCTTCTACGAACAGTGGACATTGACACCAACCTTCCGGTGGCTGTAGCGAGGGAGGATCTAAGAAGAGTCGGAGTGGAGGTTTTATTCTTGCGTGCACATAATGTCAAACATCTGTCATCAGCACTCGTCGTAGTAGTTGGCTGTTCTTGGCTGAATCTCATAGATGCCGAATCTGTGGTTTGAAATACCCTCCAAAGTCTATTAACTACAGAAGCACTCACATTTAGCCATCTGGTCACTTCTGTTTGACTTTGTCCTGCCTCTAGTCCCCCAATGGCTCTCCATCGTAGTTCTACAAGCAAATGATACCTCGAGGTCATTGTTAAAAATTGGCTATGTCAGATTATTTCTGATGTCACTATCACAGTGAAATATGTGGGCTTGGTCTCAAACGTGGACTTTATGCTCGTCGCAGATGACGAATTCCGAGTGCAGCGCCGCTAATTTGCATATTGCATTTTTACTTAACTACTGTTACTTTGCAACATACTCAAATGTTACACGGTTTGGCTTATTCTTGTGGGAGTTATCGTTTTGTTTTGTGATTTTCCCTTAATTTATGATAAGCAGTGTATAATAGCAGAGTAGTTTAAATCAGAAATGTGATAATTAAGATAGAAGTATAGCTTATTTGGAGTTTAATCTCTACAATCCGAAAGTACATGCAGTTCAGCTAAGATTGCATAATCTTAATTATTGCGTTAAATCTCCATAACCTTACCAAATGAGTCGATCTGTTTTAAAATATCCCATGGTACAGTGTATCCCATTCTTTGTATTCTGATGTCTTTTTTACCTGCGATTAAAAGCTTCTACCCACTTACAGGCTCATAGAAAATCCATTAGAAACAAGTTTATAGCTCAAATCAATCATCTAAATGATTTTAGTACGAGTAATTGATTTAACTCTGGAAGATCATTGGAATCTTCTACTGATAAAATCGATGTGTTAATTGCATTTTCAATATTTAGTTAATATTTGAAAATTCAGAGCAGCATTGTTATTTTTTAGTATTAAGGTATTTTCTATATTCTTCCACTTCTTTCTGCATGCATTCGTGGTGTAACAGTTGCACACTCGGCGCGTACCGGCGTGGGCATTGCACATTTTTCACATTTCTAGCATTCAGGAACCCTAGCTAGAAGCAAAAGGGTATAGTAGCTGATTAAAGAATGAAATGTGTTTCCATCTTTTTTTTTATATATAGGCACGTAGAAATTTCGAAACCAAACAGCTTGAGTTCTCTTTAATTTAAAAGACAATAAATGACAGTTTTCCTAGCCTGATTTTACAACAATAAACTCAGCAAACAAAAACGCCCTCTGTTTAAATGTGTATAATTGACAGTTCAAACACTGAGTTTACGAGTAGACGTAACACTTTCGTAACATCGAAAATTCAAATAAGAAACATTAAGTTTAATACTGATTGCATTCTAATTATTTAGGAAAAGGCAATTTTCTACGAATTTTATTTTATAAATATTATAAATTTTATAGAATAATTCGATAGTAAATGATAATAATTAAAAGATAAGTTAGATTTCAATATCCTTATTGTGTGTTTTCACTCAAATTTGAGAACATATCCCCACCTTAAGTATGTAAGTTTTATTATACGTTTCCTAACAGTTATTTTAAGTTTTGTATCTTTCCTATCTTATTCTAATTTCAGCTTACAAATTTTCTGCCAGAATGTGAATTCAGAAACGCATATAATGCAAATGAGAATGAGTACCATTTAAGTCGTGACTTAACCGACTCCAACAGAGAGAGTCTGATTTCCTGACTAACGCGGGTTTGCCTGCTGGCCACATCTCTCTTAGCTGTTACTACGCTCGCCCATATTTAGGGCCTTGCTAGGCTTCGCCGATTCAATTAATACTTAGGGGCCAAATCGTTAGATTCTGATAGCTTCGGCTATATTCATTAAGAGCTTTAGTTAAGCTAGTTTAGTTCAAATTATTAGTTTTAAGTTCAAGCTCGAGTGGCGGCTTTGTGTAAAGTTCCAAGTCGGAACTGAATTGTAAATATACTGAGTAATAAAGGGTTTTAAACCCACCTTAAGTTTCACGTATTCTGTTCACACACTTAAGCGATTATTCGCTTGTAAAGTGTTCGTGGGGTTCGGAGTTAGAACTAAGGATTAAAGAGTTAAACCCCACAAGTAAAATTAAATAGTGTTTAAAAGCATGAATATATGGAACTTCCCTAGATACTCCAAGCCGATCTTCAGTTCTGCCTTATTTTATTTTGTGCATCAGTAACACTATGATTACTAAATAACTCGTATGTTCATAGAAATCCCGATTGTTTTTGCTGCCTAATTCTTTGTTACCTATCATATGTTTGTATTTTAGAAAACATAAAATATGTTTTTTAGTATTCCAGTACAAAAATGGTGTTCAGTATTCAAGTGCAAAAATGGTTTTCAGTAGTCTAGTACAAAAATGGTTTTCAGTAGGGACAATTGGATGTTTCAATAAAAATTTTAATTGCTCGTAATTTGCCTATCTCTGTATACCCCAAACAAAAAACACTAGTATTTAAATGAAAGGAAAAATTTGTACTAGTTTTTGAGACTCCTTGTAATGTCAAATTTATAATTTTTTAATCTGAGTAATTGCTAGTATAACCGTATAAATAGTTGCCAAAGTCTCTTCATTTCGATCTGAAATCACATTAATTAATGCAATCTAAAAGCCAAAAAGCGTATGCTTGTATCTGAAAAGCAGTTTTTAAAGTATAATAATGAAGTATTTTTGCATGGGTTTTCAGTCACACAAAAATGCACGCTTTCTTTTTTATATCAACTTCCAATATTATCTAAATTTTTTTCTTTTCAATTTTTAGTATTGATTTGTTACTTGTACGTTTGCTTATTTCACATGTTAAGCCTCATTAATACTTTGAACTCTAAAACGCCCGAAACGCCCTTACATTCAAACGAACTCGACCGCCAGAAACGGCCGAGATTGCGATGTCGTTTTCTTTCCTTCTCGTAATATATGGAGTAGCAGATGCTGTTTCTCTAATTACATCAGTTTATTGCAGACAACTCGTCCTAAAAGCTTAATGGAAGCTTCTTTGTTAGGAAGTAGAAATTATATCATTTGAAATCTTCACACCTCTTTGTGCGTTAATGGCCGAGGAGGGAGGGAACGGGACTTTTAATTAACGGGGACGGACATTTCGGTATTTTAAGAACAAAGTTTAGTGAAGGCTTCGGTTGTCTAAGGGTTAATGGAAGTTATCCTCTTGAACGATGCGCATTATGAAAAGAATGTGGCATTTTGCATTTAGCTTAATTTTGTTTTTTGCCGTAAGTTTACAAAATGACTAGTCAAGTTTCGGAAGCTAATATTATGCTGTTATTTTTAACAAAATATACAACTGTTAGCCGACTTAAAGGCTTTGCTTTATAAATAACAAAAATTAACTGATTCACATTTGATATTAATAATATTGTATATGTTAATACGCATGAGAGCTCACAAATTTAAATTTATACTTCTCGCAATTCTTTTACCAAAATTTCGTATTTATCGTTATGTGTAAGAGTTTGACTATGCCTCAAAAATTAATCAATAAAATATTTTTGAACCGGTTACATCAAAATATAAAAAAGCGACATCATTTTATAATTTGGAAATTTTCGCAAAGCTTTCCAATGTTACAAACACGCAGAGTCAGAAATGTTGACTAAATTTTAATGTAAGAATATTAACTCTGAGTGAGATTGAACGTAAAGTTACTCACAGATTAGGCTATGTTAACTTAATTCTATGTAGCAATTTTGTGATTTTTTGAATACTGCACTGCAACGTTCACTTTCTTTTTTTGAAATTCTGCAGGTCTTTGGATTTTATAGGAACTGCTTACCGTAATTGAACCGAACACCTAAGCATAAGTTGCAAATGAAACACCCAAGCATCGTTATCAACTACGCAAAATATCTCAGAGAATAAATAATTTAAAAGGAAAGGTATTGTATCTTGTTTTAACAGTTTAAATTTCGACGTTATTCTACACATATATTAATTCATGACACATAAGCATTTAAATATACAATCCGTTCTAAAATATCCGTAATTTATATAACATAATTTCCACTAAATTTCAGGCTAATTATTTTTTACGTTAGCTTAACTGCTTTTAACTAATTAATCATTAGCATTTTCTTATTTATTTCATTCATTTCATCCTTTGCTAATTTATTAAGAAGAATTACTGTAACACGTTTAAATAAAAAGACGTTTTTCGGTACGTCAATTTAGTAACCAATTGATAATATTTAGTTAGAAAAACAGCAGCTGAAAACGCAATCAGTGAATATCGTTAGGAATAACAGCTACTTATTTACTCTGCAAAGTTTAGAAAGTGGTTGTTGCCCTTCAGCATCAACAGCTATTTGTGCGCACTGAATCCCGAAAACTGACTTTCCAGCTCGTTATACCCACGTGAAGTCGTGCTCATTATTCCCACGTAAGTTAATTAAGTTTAGGCCATTGGTGGTGAAATTTAATAGCGTTGAGAAGGTAAACGTTTCTCAAGTCTATCGCCTGCATTCTTAATTTATATGATGCATTGTTTCTTGCTTATAAAAGGACATCATACAGAAGGGACAGTTTATAAAGATGTAAAGATGTTTAGAATAAGTACCTGACTCAGCACCAGATAACATAACACGTGGTATGGTTCGAAGCAGTCTCATGGAAATACTATGTAAAAATCGCGAACTATCTTAATATATATGCAACATCCCAGTCTGACAAAACAGATCCAGTTTCGTATATCCGCGTACGTTTGCTTCTATTCTTTAAAACTGTGATTTCTTATATTGAAATATCCAAATATTTTTTAATCAAAAATATTCAAGATATGTTGTGCATAGAGACATATAATTCTTGTCTTTATAAAGTTACATAATAAAGCAATAATTAGGAATTTTCAGAATGAATACTTGAAACTAATACTTGAAAGACTTCTAGATGAATACTAAAAACACAACACAGAAGTAACATGACCTAGACATTTACAAAATAAGTAAACTTTTTTGTTGATACGGCCTGATTATTTCGTTATTCTGGAATAGTTCGCAATTACATCAGAGTTAATAGGGTGTTTAAGGCTGAATTTTGCCTACATGTTGCCACAATATTTTGGGAGAAATATAGAAGTGTGATGTAGATATTAAATTGATATGACAGCTCTTATCTGGTCCTATGAGTTTTACTTTATTTCGTATATATTATGTTATTATTTGAACTATTTCATTTTCTTGCTTACTTCAGCGATTTGAATATTATCTTAACAAAGAAAGTTTGTGAAATTTGAGGCTAAATTCGTAGACTGTGAGGATTATATTATTTTTAATAATAGTTATTTTTAGTGTGGATTTGTATGCATAAAGATCGTGACGTCTGTTAATAATTGAGTTTTTGATGGTCTGATGTCAGATCTTAGTGGTCATGGTTAAGGCTTACTCACGATTATGTGTATGTACTATGAGTATTGTGCTATATATTTAAGTATCATTCTAGATCATGACTAATTTTTTTCAAAATATGCTCATAAGTTTTGGGTGATATGCATCGGATGTGAAAATTCTCTTAATTTTGAAAGCCGGTGTATATTAGAAGGAAATGTAACAATAAAGAGTTTCATAATTTTATTGCTGAAAAACAAATTTGAGAATTATTTCAGAAAAGTCGTTGAAAGAAACTACTTTTGTTCTACATAATTATAGTGTGACAGCAATGCTAAACAATGAAAATAATAGCATTAGATCTCAAGCAATTCATATGTTTGGAGTGATTAATTTCGCGGTTTAAGTAAATGCAAATTTTTTAATATTATTTATTGCATTTAAAGAATAATGTCTTTTTATTAGTTTTATTTGAAGATACAAGAGAATAGTGCGCATTTCTTTTTCGTTTCGTTTGATAATTTCACTTGGATGCGTGTATATTTCCTTTTTGTAAAGACGTGGTTTCAAATATGTAAGTATTTTTGCCTGCGTACGGGTTCGTTATGGATTGAATACACAAGTCGTAAAACGTTAACAAAATTTTTTTCTTTCCGCAAGAAATAAATCAAAATGCTGAAATATTTATTCAGAGATATTCGCACAATATCTCAAACGTTTAGCAAAAACTCAGTTCAAAACAGATAAAATAATTCTATCTCACAGCGAAATCGCTACAATCAATAACACCATTAAGTAAACAAACAGCAGTTCGCTTTTTACAGCTACAACTACAACAACAACTGAGATGAGATGTTTCAATTTGGCTTTTATAAGCTTTTTAATTATCACTAGAACAATCTCGATTTTACTAGATTTTTGTGGATGGCAACAGTGATTACGAGATATTTATTTATTAAACATTAAATGCACGCGCTCTTTTATTTTATTTTTTGACGTAGCCTTTCTCTTCAAAAATCGTCTGCTATGCACGGGAAATATAAATCAATTTTAATTACAATTCTAAATAAATAGCCAAATAACAGGGTAATCTTAATGTTAGAACCAATTTAACTTAGTCATATTGTAACCAATCTATTATACAATTTTGAATTAACTACATCAGTACTCTCCTAAAATATCAGCTCTACTCTCGATTGTAACCAATCTGTTTAATAATCTTCAGTTTATTCAAACATGATTGTTTTAGATGAAATTCAGACATTCTCAGAAATACTGATTATCACATTAATGGAAAGTGTTTAGAATTAGCTTTAAGAGGATGATATGTTTTACTGTTTTTCGGCTGTTCGATTAAATTTTAACAGATGAAATTTTAAATCCACAGTATAATACATGATTAAAAATATCCCTATAAAATATTCGAAATGCTCACATTATTCACACATGTGATCGATTCGAAAAACTTGAATCTGAGAGATTTCTCAAGAATTTAGTTCCAGGTTTTATAACTATATTCTAAACAGACGAATCCGATCCATTTGAAGTATCATATGTTAAACATGTTCGTGTGTAAAAGATAAATATTCAACCAAGGACCACAGTGATCATGATATTTTTTTCAAATATATATCTAGTAGAAAATAAATAACACTATCATCCTTTAGAGCTATGAACTATGCCGTAAGAAAACTCACCTGAGTACGTTTACTAATTTGAGAAATTCTAGTAGGATGAAACGTACCACTTCTTATTGTATACGCTGGGGTAAACGGTATTTCTGAAGTTTCTTTAAACCCGCCAAACTAAAAATAATTTCATTATAGGTAAGATACTGTACAATTGTCCCTGCAATATATTTTGTATTAAGTAGGGCTGAATTGATACGAAATTCATTCCAATGTATAACTTGAATAATTACTATCATAATGATCTATAGCAAGTATATCCAGTGGATTCGTCCAAATGATTTATGGCCATGAAGATCTAAACAAGCATGTTCTCTACCTTCTGCTAAAGCCTATTCAACACGCATGACTGTATTAGAGTGAAGCATTTCTCACATAATTTCAGAGATGTCATGCGAAATGTATTATTCATTTTCAACAAGCGGTAGCTCATAACTGCTGATCCATCTTACCTGTCACTGATTATTAGCAATTCAAATTTTTAATATGCTAAATAATTACCTTCAGCGGAAATGGAAAGGTACCTTCTTCACCAAGCTCAATAATCAGTACTAAAAATCTTGTCCTTTTGTCATAAAATTAATGGTCTAAGAAAGGCAATTGAAAATTAAATGACCTTGTACCGAGTAGAAAAATAATTGAAAGAGGTCAGATATAGTAACACGATCATTTTTCTGAAAGAAAATTTACTGAATGATGTACTTGCATTAACAAACTGGGCAAATTAAGGAATACACTAACAATATCATCAGATATCTACAGCTACGAAGTCGACATTAGATAAGATAATTTAATGTAGCCATGCGAACCCACGGAACTCGAAAGCATGTCACCAAACTTTCATACTGATAAGCGCAAGTATTCGAATTCACGTGGTAAAATTATGAAGATCTTGAAACTTTGGGTGCGTTTGAAACGGGTAGTAGCAATACGGTTGCATTTGGAAACTCAGGAAAATAGTAATTCCATGTTTTGTTATAGAATATGAAGTATTATTTTAAGCCCCTCTAAATGAATGCACTCTTTAAAATAGTTATAACTGCAAATAAATATTCGTTCTACAAATAATAGGCGGATTTTGTGGAATCATCATTGTTAGCAGAGTAAAGAAATTATCGTCAACAATATTTTGAAGAAGAGTGATTTTCATTTCCGAATATGTACTGGTTGTATATGTACAATATGTATAAGTATATATGTCGTGATATGAAGGCACAATTTTTGAAGCTTTTGTGTAAGAACACTAAGATATAGAAGTGTAGCAATATTGTTTGGCGTAGGTAGTTGTTCCATATTAAAGAGGAACAAGTCGAGCCGGATTAATTTCCTTTTTTATTTAAATTCACATTTGTTGCCACAATTGCCTATTTCCAGAACATTTCTCATTTAGATATTATGGCGGTAGAAGCGAGCATAGCGAAGCATTCACGCATCACAGAAAATAGTTCACAAAATTATAGGACAGTGTGAAAAAAAAGAAAAAAAAGAAAATCTGAAAAGTTTCAGATCAGTTTCAGATTTACATTTATACAGATTCCTCATTATTTAATTTCTTCAAATATAATACAAGATGATAATACTTGGTGGCAACAATCTGAAAAGTGAACCGGAGATTCAGAGTGATTCGACGCAAAATCACAAAACGAAAACAATAGTCTTTCAGGGACAAATCCCCTTTAGACTAAAAAAGTTAAAGTCCTTAGCTTGATTGAACAGGCGAGTAAAGTCCAAAAACCTGCTTTACCAGTCGAGTAAAATAAAATGAAGAAACCTATAAACAAAAATCTGTTCCAGGTGGGATTAAAATGGATAATTCAAGGTCTTTTATATGGCTGATCAATGATTTCATCATAATTGCCGATGTATTTTACTATTCCGCTTGGATGTTGTCACATTTATTACAGAATTTTTTTGAGAGTTTTAAAATTTCTCTATTAATGGACTTGATGCTTAATCCATGGTGAACAACAGCGTCGCTGACAAACCATCTTTACTTCGTAATAAACCTAATATATTTGTTTTGCAGTTGTAGTCTCAATCGATTTACTCTAGCTTCTGCTGCCCTAGCGGGGGTTGCGTATAGTATACTAGACTAATGGGCTTGAAGGTAAAGAAGCATTTAGTTTAGAGATTCAATTTCAACTTTCTGCCTAAAGCGAATAAATTGACATGTAAGCCTTCTGAGCTTTATCTCGTACTGCAGTGATATGATGTTTGAATTTAAGTCCTTATGGAAGACCTGAGCGTTACCAGAAAGCCATACTTTGGTAAAGCTGTTAGGTGCGAGAACCGACCCTTTTCATACCACTTGCAGTACCACCTAACAGCTCGCCGTTTGCGTCGCGACCATACATTCTATGATGAATATTACTAGTATATTGGCTTCTATCACCTCCTAAAGGTTTTCCAACTTGTTGAAATTCACATGTGCATATATTATATATATATATATATATACAGGTGAATTTCAACAAGTTATCTATAAATTATAAAAGATAACTCTCCATATTACATCTCCAAGCAACGGAAATTCAATTTAAAAACATTATTGAAGAGCTTTGTAGTTTTGTCGCCAATTTAGGCTGAACTTTCTTCAATAGAAAACTACTTATTACGACAACCCTTTTGCTTCCATCTTTTAATACGTACTTGCATTCCAGTCATTTGGTTTTTAAAATTTCAGGGCAAGTTGGTTAATTTTTGCTTACTTACTTGATTTTTAAATTTCCTTTTTACTACAGTTTTTAACTTTAATTTTATGAATTATTACTTTTAATCTTCTTACGATTTTCTAAAATTTGCTCTTGAATCTACTTTTGTTTTTACTTTTGTATTTGAAATGAAAAGAGAGTTTAGGGGATATGTCTTCTAAAGTAAGCGTCTCGTTCAGACAACTTGTGTTCTAAGTGAAATATTTTAATCTTAAAGATTATTTGCTTTTTAACAGAATTGTTTTGGTTTAGTGACTAATATCTTTATTTTAATTGAGTATCAATTAGTCATTTGAATCTAGCAAATAATTTGATGCTTACTTGGAAGTAAGATGAAACACTCTCTACTATTTTAGTTACTGTTAATTGACGGTAGATTGTTTTATCCCCTTGATAACTAGATTAATCTATTATCAATAACAATAAGTGGTTTTTCAATACTTAAAAAGTTTACTTTTGATTTTGTCATTTTTGCGATTTAGTTTTTAAGTAACTGTGTTTAAAGCACGGAGGACTTAACATTCTATATATATATATTTTAATTCTGAAAATACATTTTCAATAATGTTTTTAAATTGAATTTCCGTTAGTTGGAGATGTAATATGGAGAGTTATCTTTTAATAGAAATTTTGTTAAATTCAAATTTCATTCCTTGCAGCAATGGCGCAAAAGAATTATTTAAATTTAATTTAACTTTACTATATTCTTTTGAAACAATATATATATATATAAATATATATATATACACATAAATAGTCGGATATCGCTGAGGGTAAGTTTGCTCCTTCACATTTTCTTAAACGACTTTCAATTTTGATTTGCTTTAGCTGCAAATTAGATGTTTAGAGGATGAACTAGCTTTTTTCTATTTTCTTACTTGGAAATTTTATGCACCTAGGAGAATTTTACACTCTCGTTTGTTGGCTGGTTATTTCTTAAATTGATTTAGTTTAATCTTAGGATATTTTACTTTGAGAATTTTTGTTTTGGCTTTAAAAAATTTTTAACAATCTATTTCTATCTGTTTACTTCTTAAATTGTTTTAGATCGTTTTTAGGAGTTTTTACTTTGAGCATCTTATTTGTCTTAGCTTTAAAAAAATTTAGTAATGTACATCTTTGATTTTTATTGAAGCGTCTCACTTTGTACTTAAAACATGTTCTAGGTGTTTACTTCTTAAATTGATTTAGTTTAATCTTAGGAGTTTTTACTATAAAAATTATTTTTTCCGCCTTTAGAAACATTTAGCAGTCTGCATCTGTTTTTCATTTTTTTGGAGCATCTCTGCCACTTTGTACTTAAATTTCTCTGGTTTTCTCCTTACAGACTTAAATTAAATGCATCGTTTCGATTTTTAAAAAAATTCTCTGTTTCTCTCATTACAGACTTCAATTTACCATATCGTTTCGAATTAAATCCAATTTTTCACACGATCGAGCAGCCCCTTTTTTAAGCTTTATATTTTGACCTTACCTGCTAGTTTTACTTAGGGAACACTCCTACTGTATATGATTGTATATCTTCATTTAGCTTTAAATATTAGTTTGTGTTTTTGTATGTAAAAGATTTTGAATTTTGCATCTTATTTTATTTATTTATTTTTTGAGTATCTGTGTTTAAAAATTTTTATTTTCCTTTTTAAGAGTTGCGAATACGGTTGGGAAAAGATCTGAGCATTTGAGAGTCTTTAAACGATGGCCTCTAAATTGAAAATATCTTTCAAATTTCACGGGCATGAATCTCAGATATCTCAGAAGAACAAACCTGCATTCGAAACTCATTGATCAACTCGGTACAAGGCTTCAAAACACTTTTTCCTTGATAAGTTCTGTTTGAAGCTTGATTGCCGTTGAACTAGGGAGATCAATATTTATCATTCTGCTTTTTTATTTTTATTTTACTTTCAAAGCTTTCGATATTGTCCAATGATTACTTGTACTACGTTAGGGTGCAACTTTATTCGAGATTCTTAATGGTTAACACCTTCGCAGAAAAATAAACTGTATACAT
>KK117436.1:127614-161458 GCA_000611955.2 Stegodyphus mimosarum | reverse complement strand
CGAAAGGAAAAGAAACACTCTTTCTTTCTTTAGTTGTTGTTAATTGATGGCAGATTGGTTTACCCCCTTGATAAGTCAATTAATCTGCGATCAATGACAATACCTATTTTTTCAATACTTAAAAAGTTTTACTTTTGATTTCGGTTTTTCTTTTTTGCGATTAAATATTTTTCTTAGCGGAATTTTATGTTTCTAACGCAGAGGAGGTGTAAAAAATACTAATTTAAAATACTAATTAAAATACTCACTAAATATTTTTCACTCATGGTTTTAAATTGAATTTCTGTCCCTCGGAGATGGTATATGGGAAGTTTTCTTATTATGAATTATTATGAATTATTCGTTTATTTTTTATAGCTTATATATATATATATATCTGTATGCGTGCAAGATAAAAATATGTAAATCAGCTTTATAATTTAAATTAATAACTGCTTTTTAATTTTTTAATTCCTCATTTGCAATTTGGGTATTTCTTCACTGTTTTCTAAAAACACTAATAACTTTTCTGAACTGCCCCATTTCTAGAATATTCTATGTCACATAGCTTGCGCGATAGTGATGACGTAGCTAATTCGGAACTTGAGCTCAAAATTTTGAGAACTGAAACCTTTCTAACTCAAACAAAAACCTTCTCTTGGTGAGCTTCCATATTGGATAACTGCGCACTTTTAGCTTGAACCCCTGCTGTTGGACGCTATTTCGCTGTGCTCTCTTGCTATCATAACAGTATACAAAATATGTATGTTCTTAAATAGCCATGATTACAATGCAAGTTAATTGTGGCTACAAATGTCAATTGAAATAAAAATGAATATTTTTTATTACTCGGATGTCAAGTTTCCTAATTACTACGGATTCAACATTTTAATTTACTATGCCGTCGACTTCTTTCTCTTCAATACGCCTTCTAAGTATTTCGCATTAGTATTTCTATGCTTTATTTACGTCTCGGAGTTCCTACATCAGAATTTCTGTACATTTGTTTTTATTACATATATATATATATATATATATATATATATATACATATGTTTGGTATTGCCGATTACAATAAAAAAGGAAGTGCAAAACTGGATCTTATAGCAATCCCATACATAAAATTTCAATTTTTTACACTAATCATTTTGAGTTATGAGGAACACATGCGAGATACGTTCGTATGTGAATACGAATGCTACAAAAGTCCCTTTTGAATCCATTTTACAATCCGTTTGGGAAAAAAGAGTTCTTTAATGTTTTACAGATTAATACACTGACTACCAATAAGTATTTGGACACCTATACAAATGACGATATCTGGGGTCCTAAGGTACGTCACAGATTCCGCCGGTATATATCGGGTAGGAAACAGCATCGGCTTTAGTCGTATGCAAGATGCCTCGCAGTTCGGAGCTCTCTGATTTCGAGAAAGGTATAATTATCGGGTATCACAAATGTGGCCGATCCTTAAGGGACATATCTAGCGATATGAAGTACCCAAAATCGACAGTGACCTATGTGATTAAGAAGTGGAAGGTGAGAGGTGATTGTCGGAATGTGACCCAAGTCGGCAAACCAATGAAACTGGGAGACAGAGACAGACGAGTGTTGTCCAGAGAAATTCGGAAGAACCGCACACAACCGATGGCCCTCATCCGCGAGGAGTTTCAACAGGCATCCGGGAGTATTGTTTCAATGAATACCATCCGTAAGGAAGCACATCTGATTGGTTTTCAGGGTCGTGCTGCTACCCACAAGCCTTTGATCACAAAGTCCAACCGCGCTGCTCGGTTAATGAGGTGCAAAGCACATAGAAATTGCACCGTAGATTAGTGGAAACGGGTTCTTTGGAGCGACGAATCAATGTTCACCCTTTACCGTTCGGATGGCAGGGTCTGGCGTCTACCTGGAGAACGTCTCCTGGCAGAATGCATTGTGCCAACAGTCAAGTTCAACAGAGGTGGAATTATGGTCTGGAGGTGTTTCTCCTGGTATGGGCTGGGACCGTTGATCCCCATTCATGGTAAGCTCAACTCCGATGCCTACTGCACTATTTTGGTTGACAATGGGCTTCCTACGTTGTGGCAGTTTTACGGGTTGAACCCCTGTTACTTTCAGGACAACAATGCCAGTTGTCCTGTTTCGACGTTAACCAAGGCTTGGTATGGTGCCAATGGAGTTCATCGAATGGACTGGTCTGCCCAGAGTCCAGACCTGAACCCTATCGGGAACCTCTGGGGCGAGTTGCATCGCCGAATTCAGGGGTGCACTACCCGTGCAAAATCGGTGAAGGAACTTCTATGTCTTCTCCAAGCCGAGTGGAAGAAAATACCACTAGCTGTCATACAAAGACTTGTGGAAACTATGCCCCGGAGGGTCCACGGTGGAATTACCTCTCGTGGAGGCTCTACCAAGTATTGATTTTGAATAAAGTTAGTTTTTCTCTTCTATAATAGGTGTCCAAATACTTATTGGTAGTCAGTGTATTTTACAACTGTCATGCAAACATATCATCAGAATGTATTCGGGAGTGATCGAAGTATATATTTCCTTTGAAATATGATACCCGAAATAAAGTAATTTTACTACATTGTGTTTTAGCCTTCATGTATGTTAAGTGTGGGTTTCCTCCGTCGATCAATAATAAAATCATTAAATTTTGTCAATTTCATGTTAATTAAACTAACCTTCCTCTTACTGTCTAATATAAATCACTTTTCAAAAGATCGGATTCGACCTGGAGTGAAAACCGATTCTTTTAACTCTTGTCCATAAGGAGAAGAAGCAATGAGTATTTGCTGAATCGGAAGTAGAATTTTCATGCATCTCCGGAGCTAGGCAAACTGAGAGTATTTTTCACATTACAATTGCACGGTTTACTTTGTTCTTGCAGATAACATGGCTGACATGCATTTGATCGCTCGCTGAAATGTCAGCAAAACTGTCGCATTAATAAATATTTCATAACGAGATACCATTAAAAAAAGAATTAGATGAGAATGTACACTGCGAAGAAAAAAAGGGGGTGATATCTTCCGGGACAGTTCTACTGGGCGGAATGACGAAATTCAATTTTCGTTTTTCATGTCTCGAAAGCGCGACTTTGGTATTATATGTCTATATAGCATTGTTCTAATATAAGTATTTTGACACAAAATCGGACTTTTTCTGAAATCACATGCCAATTGTGTTTTTCCATATTTCGATTCAATGACTCAAATTACGGCTAAATAATAAATTTTGTAAAATTCGGTGCGAAATTTACGCAAAAATTCAAAAATTTATCTTTGCGCATTTTTTTCAGTTTGCGCCAAGAATAATTTACTTAGCGAACTTCTTTATTTAAACAACCTATTTTCCTTTCCTTTCTTTTCAAAATACACGAGAGGAAAAATGGTCATCGTTTATAGTTTCAAATAATTTTAACAAATTGCATAAACCATACTTGGCGTTATCGCTTATAATGAATATCCCAAACTTCGAAACGTGCCAAAATTAAAATTCCCGTGTATCTCAGGAAATGTTTAATAAAATGCTCAAAATATTTGCAGATGTGCCTAGTAATACATCCAGTTTAAGATGGTGTTAAAAATTTTATAATTTATAATGCTTTAGAAAAATTTATAAAAAATAGTTAAAAACTGAAAATTAAAAAAATAAATCCTAAAATATGGGCGAATTTTATTTGGAATGAACCTAAATTTCGAAATGTGAAAGGACGAATCAAATAAGTTTAATAAAAAAATGTATTAATAAATATATACCAAATTCAATTAACATCGAGGAGCTAAAATTTTGAGAGCTAATTTTTTAAAAGCTAATCGTACGATTTTTACAAAACTTGGCAGTTTGACATATTTTTGAGTTGTAGAATCAAAATACTGAAAAAAATTGGCATGTGATTTCAGAAAAAGTCAGATTTTCAGGAAATATGGGAAAAAAGATCCATATTTATATATTTTGTTTCAGAAAATGTCACATTTTGTGTCAATATACCTATGTTAGAACAATTTTGTATATAAATCTAATATATACCCTAACTTGCCCTTTGAGATATGAAAAAAACGCAATTTGAATTTCGTCAGTAGACCCAGTAGAACGGGAGATATTAACACTCCCCCCCCCGCAGTATACGTCGGTGGTGTCAACTGGCGACCCGCAAGCTGCATGTAATGTACCTGAAGCAATTTTGCTCAACTCGCCAATAAATTTCCCAAGCCGCCCAAGCGGTATAGTGGTTAGCGCCGCTAACTGCCGTGCCGAAGGGCTCGGGTTCGAATCCCAGAGAAGGCATGGATGTTTGTAAACGTATAGTGTCGGTGCGGCATGGCGGCACTTTAAATATACGGTGAGCCGAAAGTTCTCTCGTGGGGTTTTGTGGAACGGGAGAAGGGTGGGAGACCCCTCGGACTCGTCCCCATGGGTGCTCTCCATCAAAATTGGGGGCGGAACTGAGTCAAATCGCACTGTCACCTTTTGGGTGCTCAAGGTTGTTGCCAACGACAGGCGTAATCACGCTCTCTTTGCCGCGAGGAATTTCGTTGACTTCGTCAGGCAATTGGGCATAAGGGACAATAACATAAATTTCCCATCGATTAATTTTAGCATTATTATGATAGTAAATTAGCATTATGAAGAATATTTGAAGAAAAATTAATTTCTTTTCTTATGATTTGGAGCCCAGTTTTCCATTATTTTTGCCCCATTAAAAAGAAGCTGCACAAATCAACAGAATCCCAAAAAAATCTTTACTCTTTGTAATTTTCGAAATTAAAAATTACTTTTTTGAAGTATCTAATTCGGAGTAACATACGGCATGAGAAGTTAGTTATTACTAATGAAGATTCAAAACCGTATTTCTCCTTTTGAAATTCTCCTTGAGCAGTTAAAATATTTACTTCGTAAAATGAATTTAATACACAAAATTTCTCAAAAAAGCAGTCGTTTTCATAATTTTAGAACATATTCGTAATACTTTAGTCTCTGTTTTATCATATTTTAATACATTTAAAGCAATTTTATTAAGTATAAAATTTCATTGAAATACACATTGCACTAACAATCTTCTAAAATATAAATCTCTCTATTATACAAAAAAAAAAAAAAAAAAAATAAAAAAAAAAAAAAAAAAAAAAAAAAACAGTCTTCTAGACTTTATTTAAATATATGATTTGAAGGATGCTAATGCTTATGATACGAGACTAATAATAAAATATGTAGGTAAGTCAATAATTTCTTTTCCACGTTTATCTAAACATGTTATTTCAAGAAACACATGATCTCTTAGTAAATGATTAGTAGTTAATTCTTTGAACCTTCATTTCAGGTAGAAGGAAATTTGAATAAATATTAATATTAGCGAATAAAATAACATAGAAATTATTTGATGTAATCAAAAGTTACCTTGCAGTTTATGCTCGGATTCATGACTTTAAATTAGCAGAAAATTAGTGAATTGATGTTTATTTAATATCCATATCATCAAAATTATTAAGCAAATGACGAAATTAAAACAAGGAACAGACGTATTTTTTAAGTCGTTTTCGTTAAATTATAATTTTAAATCAAGATCCTTTAGCTTCTATTTTAAAGATGAGAAAGGAACAAAATGTTTATATTACAGTTTAAGTACTGCTTGAAACTTTGCAACTGAATTTTTTTATATATATTCTTTATATATATTGTAGGATTATTACTATTACTTTTCACTAAACATTTATTTTATATTTTGTATCTTTACTGTCAATTCGCGTTTCATTTTCCCTATCAAAATGAAAACCAGATAGAATGACATATCTGGAATAGATTCTGAGAGAGAATTTAAGATTATAGATTTTATTAAAAAAACTAATTTTGGCTAGTTATCTTAATTTGTTTACGGATCATTTTTAAAGGCCATATTCTTAGGCATCAAAAACAAATTTTCTTTCGTGATATGGTGATGAGAATTGGAGATAAACCAGTTTTTCTGACAAACGACAAACCGGAAGTTACTGTCTTCCACACCGGAACTCAAAGTTTGAAGGGCAGATTAAAAATGCAATTTTCATCCTTTTTTATGCTATTTTTTTAATTAAATAATTTAAAGCATTTCAGTTCGTCTGGAGAATCTGACAGAGTATTTTTGTTATGTACTTTCTCATTCTCGTTTCATAACATGAATAGTTGTGTATGTCATGTAACGTCAGTCATATATGTTATGTAAGGTTAGTCTGAAAATTTGATTTGCGATTTTTGACTAATGTTTTTAGTACGATTTATATTCATAGCAAACATGATAATTCGAAAAGTTCCCTATAGAATCACTTGAGATTTTTCACCCAGAGTTTGTATATTATTGTACAAGAAAATAGAGGAAGTTTAAAAAATTAGCCTTATAAAATTTAAATTATAACACTTTTCTTTCAAAAGTGTATGCATTTTTTTTAAATTATTGAGTTTTGACTAATATATTTAACCATATATTAATAGCTAATCAATATTTTCCATTTATTCTATTACACTGTATTCTTATGGCTATTATAGTATATAACCTAAAGTCAAATATATGGATTTATCATCATTATTTTCTTGCCAGTTATGGTTGATGATTTTGTTAATTTCGACCTAAAATTTTCCTTTTTTTTATAAATTTCACGAAATAATAAATATTTTATCACTTTTCTTATAATTATATTTAAGTGTGAGTACAGTCCAACAAAAAATCTCCTAAATTCAGAAATATAACAAACATCTTGAAAGAAACCCTTTCGAACGTGGCCGAGTTACCTTACAGAAGTTCCAGGGGTTTAATTCGGATCGTTTTCTGCCTCTCGAGACCACATAATTAGGTTAGTTTACTTAGATGAGATTGTACTATTAAGCTTTGCATTAGGGATGCTAATATTTAAAATGTTACGCCGGTAAGAAGTTTTGAGCCAACTTCGCTTTAAATCCTTTGCATAGCTCTTGTCTACTAAGTTTTAAATTTGAAATTTGAATTTTGTTCTTTATATAACATTGTCACAAGTGGTTGGCGGAATCTGCCAACCAGAGCTTTGAACATGAGTGGGAACTCTGGTTCAATAAAAAAGGTTCTTTAAACCTTGTATGTTTCTAACATTAAATTAATATGCAACTATAATTCGTTTCTCGTTTGTTAGGAGTTTGATACCATTTTATGCTGCTAAAATAAATCAAACTTTATAAATTTATTCTCAAAATAACAATAAGAAAAATATACAGGTAATATCCTCCTCATTGAAACAAAATATTGGATAATCTTCTTAGTCAGTTATTATCACCTCTCGCAGGTGATTGTTAAACTGTGTTATATGGCCCGTGTTCGAAGCCAGACAGAAAGCTTAAATGCTTGGGAATTTTCGCGAATTTTAATATTTAATATTACAATGTATTTTCTTCCTCCTTTTAGTAAGCCTTCGTTGTATAATAGTATTCGAGAGTCCAGGCGCGAGCATTGCATATTTATCCCGTGTCCTGCTTCAAAACGCCTAATGACTGTACAGAGGCGCCCGAACTCAAAGATGGTGGAAAATAATTCGTCACCACCAAGATTTGGCGATTTGGTTCCCAAATCCCCAGTCTCTCTTTCAAAGGGGAATAATATAAGGTACTTATCCCTCCTTCCAGCAGGCCTTCATGGTTTAATGGTAGCATACTGGCGCGCATTGAGGAGGCCCAGGTTTGAGTCCCAGCGAGGGCATTGTGAATTTTTTCATTTCTTGACATTTAAGAAAAAAATCCTAATATCTCTACACTGTCGTCTGAACTAAAACGTGATGGTCAATAACTTGGAACCCCACAATTTAGCGATTTGGTGCACTAATCAGCAGTCACCCTTTAAAAGGGTGAGTATATAAGGTATTTTCTCGCTCATTCCAGAATGCCTTCGTGGTGTAACGGTAGCACACTCAGCGCGTATTCGAGTCTCGGCCAGGGCACTGCACATTTTTCACATCTATTGCTTCAAAAAAAAACCTAACGACTCTACAATATAAATATGATCAGCTTTCATCAGAAAGTGTTCATGAAGTCGAATGTCAGTTTAGGAAGGTAGTTTTTGAATGCTTTGTATTGTTATAATCCAAGCAAACCAATCACATCCTCTTTCATTTTTTAATTAATCACTTTTGTCTAGTATGGTTTTATTTTAAAAAATCTCTCTCTCTAGGTTCTGCAAAATTAAAAATAAATTAATAAATTTTAGTTTGCTAGATTACTATAGAATTGTATTTCAAACCGGGTACATTGATTCCATATGTATTTAGTGAATATATTTCTGGCACTACGTGAGATTAGAAAAACGAAAATGTAGGCTTAAATGTTAATTTTATTTTGAAATTTGTAACCAGAAAAATAAAATCTCGACATGGACTGTCAAAATCTTAATACTCTGAAAACTCGGATGGTTTTAAGAGCCGTTGTAATAATCTTTATAATTTTTAACACAGGATTTAGTCATTTAAATTCCTTCATCATTTCTCTTTAACTTCAATTTTTCCAATCTGATTGCAACTGAGTCCTTTCAACGAAAAGAGATCTTTAGGAGAAGAGTTAGACACTAAAAAATTATTTTGAAGATCTATGGATTTTTTATTTTTAATTTAATAACAATGTTAAAATAAATGCATAGTTTTTCATACGTCTTATGAGAGAAGTTTGCCTTAAAATGGGTGCATATGAATTAACTACAGCTTTTATTTAATACCTTAATCAATCATAAATATCATAATTGTACCCGTAAAGCACCTCAGTTTTCCTTATTAATTACGTAACTGAGTGCACCTTTCGAAGACACTTTGTCATGCTCCAGGTTACAAGGATATAAGAAGGAAAACGCTTTTATACTCCTGTGTAAGTTTAGTGTAGTTCGACCGTTTTAAACGCAACCCTGGATGGCATTCTACCAAACTCATAGATTCGTCCAAAAGGGATGTTATTACTTGCTGCAACGTGAAGAGGTCAAGTGAATTTCTTCTTTTCTCCTGAAAGAAAGAATTTATATGCTAGAGAGAAAGAAGATCCCCATCTTTCGACCGGTTACAGCCGAAAACATCGCCGTCGAAAATATCGTGGTAAAAACTAAAGTGCCCACAAATCATCGCATGACGATAACATCGCACGGATGCATTTTTCAGGTATGAAAAACTGTAAATGCATATTAACATAATAATTTGGGAGCGCAGGAAGGATAAAGGAATATTTTTACTTCTGCATATAATATTTTTGAATGAATAATTTTTTATTTAAAAAGTAAGAAGAAAACTTAAGTATTTATAAAATTGAAAATAAGTAGAAAATTATTGCAACTTATAGCGCTTAATAGAATTTTAAATTTACATATTTAATTAACAAAGATCATTATTATTTTCTTTCACATTTGTTAATCTGATATTGTTTTAGTGAAAATTATATCTTGTTTTGTTTCCGTTTATTCTTAAAGTGTGGTTAAAATTGTCATGCGTGTAATCAATTATTTGGATAGCGTGTAATCAATTAGTATTTGGATGTCGATTTGTAGGTTATGAAGAATGTCAGTTGCATACACTGCTGGCCACCGTAAATGCAGCACCCTGAGGGAAGCATGCACATAACACGAAATTTACAACATGCATTAGCGGAGGCGAGATACGCAAATGATTAGAATTTCAGAGCAGACGCACATCACATGCACCTGTGGCGCCACTTCAAAGCGCTGTTTAAGGCTTGGAGTTTTCGACGATTTCAAGTTCCGCAATAGTGTTTGTGGTGTAGAAGGTGACACCCTAAATAAATTAGATACTACAAGTATGAAAAACAATGTTATATATGCCCAATACTTGCTGGCCTAAAATTACGTCTAGTACATTTGCGTTGTAATTTGGTATCAAGAATAATAAAATGTTTCACTTACCCAATAACCCACATGCATGAAACTTGCGGAGACAACTTTTCTTTCAATCTCACATTTATTTTATCAAAAACGTCTTTTGAGTAAATATATATATAACACAGATCACGTATTACACAAAAATAACATAACACATTAACTTAGAACACAAAACGTGAGAAGCTAAACATGGTATCTCGGGGCCATACATTGCAAGAGAACACAACATTCTAATCTTCCACCATTGTCTATGTTGTACACTGTAGCTTACTGCACTGTAAGTATTCTAAACAAATTGCAGATGGAGATTTTCATGCATATAATATTTTCTTTCACACATATTTTTTCGTTCAGCACGTGGTAATTTCAGCGAGGCGATTATTGACGACTAAATGTCGCCATTTTCTGGAGATGAAGCACATATTAATAATTTGCTCGAGGATGGTTTAAATTTTAGCACGGCATCAAGTCAGATACATTTTTAGCGAAACATTTTCAGCCACTTCGTGCAATTTTTTAGGCTACCTCCGTTCCTTCTTTTTTATCCAACCAAAACGCCATTATCATAGGATGGCGACATGTGTGAGGCAAAAGCCCCACACTTTCGCTTGAAACGTCGTCAGCAGAAAGGGAGGAAAAACCAGTTTTTCCAGTATTTATATACGCGGTGATTCTCCGATTTCAACTAAAGTTATGATGAAAATTAACTGCATGGAGTAAGAAATTTACATTCTCGCAGTGTTTTTCTTGTGTTTTTTTCAAAAAAAAAACGATCAATCATGCCTTATAGTAAACAGCCATCATCGTTTGATCAAGTATCCAAGTTCGACAGAGGAAGGATAGTGACCTACCGAGAGTGCGGATTATCTTTCAAAGAAATCGGTAGTCGTGTTGGAAGAAACAAATCAACTGTAATGCGGATATGTGACCGTTGGATGCAGGAGGGTACGACGGACCGACGTGTTCGATCGCATCCACCTCAGTGCACCACTTCACGTGATGACAGGATCATTGTGCGCATGGCAGTGACGGATCGCTCAGTCACATCACGAACCATAGCACAGCACATTCAGTCTGTAACGCACCATCTAGTGTCTGCGCGTCCATTCGACGTCATTTACAGCAGAGTGGTCTGTCTGCAAGACGCCCATTGCTTCGTCTACCCTTGACGCAGAACCACAGACGTCTCCGCCGCGCCAATGGTGCGATGAAAGAAGGATGTGGACGGCAGAATGGAATGAAATTGTCTTTACTGACGAATCACTCTTCTATCTGCAACACCACGATGGCAGGATTGGAGTCTGGAGACACCGTGGGGAGAGTATGCTGAATAGCTGCGTTTTGCACCGCCAAACTGGTCCTGCACCGCCAAACTGGTCCTGCACGGGTATTATAGTATGGGGCGGTATTGGATATCACTCTTCAACTCCTCTAGTACGGATTGCCGGTACTTTAAACAGCCAGCGCTACATCTCCGAGGTGTTGGAGCCAGTTGTCCTTCCTTACCTTCAGGATTGTCCCTATCAGTATTTCAACAGAACAATGCGCGACCACACGTGGCACGCATTGTCCAAGGGTCAATCGTCAGATTGAAGTCCTTTTATCCAAGCTGCCACACCAGATCATCTTTGGCAACGTGTGGAAGCTGCTTGGTCTACTGTACCCCAAGAACACATCCAAAGTCTATTTGAATCAATGCCGAGGCGTGGAGCAGTGGTGACCTCCAACAATGGCGGCTACTCTGGCTACTGATTCTAGAAGGAACCACACTTCACGGAAGTTTTTAAATTTAATTATTCGATATTTGGTCAACATGTTATCTACTAAATAAATTTTGTTGTGGTGTCTCTTGTCTTTCTTGGTAATGTAATCTGAGTGGCCAGGATGAAGGATTGTTCAAGATGTTGTTAGGTAGTTATTTTGTCATGGCGTCTGCTAAACTGTTGTGGTATTATCACTTAGAAAACTCGGCTTAGATAAGAATGTTTTTAATGAAAACTGGCTTACATTAGTAATTAGAACAAGAACGTACTATCGGGCGTCTTTTATTTCTTAGTTGGGTTGGTTTATTTAATTATGCCGAAGTACACAAAGGCTAGCTGCCTAAGGGAAGTAATGTCTTCGGGGAGGACATTTAAAGGGAAAATCTGGCTTGTTTACTCGTTACAGAAGAGAAAACAGTAAAAACGGCCATGCAGCCAGCCCGTTCGCCAGGAAATGATCCCCCAGTCCAAATTATCTGCGTTTAGCGAACGTCTATTCCTGAAAGTCATGATTTTGCTCGGTTTTCTTAATTTCCGCATGCCAGAAATCTATAGAAAGATTTCGTTAATATTTGTGAGTGAGATTTTATTTTGTGGCGAGTCTTTGCCATCGGAATGTCTTAATTAGTAATTTTGAAGCTATTGTTTGTCAATTTTATTTTTGAAAATTTTTAATTAAAATTTAATAAAGTAAAAACTTTATGGGACTGCCCTTAGAGCAGCCACATCCACGCAAGCTTGAAAAGATATGGTAGAATTTTGAGTATTCGCTTTAAAGGGAATTTGTCGATCATTTTTTAACCTTTCGTTAAAGAATCAATCGTATATTTCTGATTCCGAAGAAGGTTTTAAAGCCTTAGGTGATAGCTATATCATCATTCCTTCCTTAAGGGGCTTCGCAGAATTCTAAATTTGATTTTGTATTTTTTAAGATTAATGTACAGGTAACAGACACTGTGAACAAGAGGAGGACAAATGTCATCAGGTATCATAGAGGTTGCAACAAGCCTTAGGTTTCAGCATACGAGCAGTACCGGCAATAATTTTACAAAACAAGGGGGGGAAAAGAAAAAATTGAAAACGTTCAGATATTATATTACGCTCAGACGAAGTTTTTATTTTATTTACAGACACATACATGTTTCAAGAGCATTTGAGGTGCCCCCACATTGTGCTAAAAACATTTAAAAACAGTATATCTATCTATAGAATTTTCGGCAGACAATCTCACTCGCTGGAAATTAAAATATGTTATTCCCTATAATGTTGACACTGCTCTGTTTGAAATCTTTGAACTGTCAAAAATTCGATAGAGTTATACAAAATATGAAATCGATAATAAAACAAATTCCTAACTTAAAATTTGGGCTTCCAGATGCCCATATCTGCAGGAGGATTACGTCATTCAAAATTTGAAGGAAAGGCTTAGTTGTTGTTTTACAATAGGAAAAACATGCATGCATTCTTATAGATTCTTCATTATTTAGTTTCTTTAAATATAATACAGGTCGGATAATATTTGGTGGCAACAATCTGAAAAGTGATTCAGACATTTAGAGTGATTCGACGCAAAATGCCGCTTTGCGACTAATAGCTCTTCTGGGCTAACGCCCATTTGGACTCATAATATTATACGATTATATTTAATTAATGTAAATACATAAATATATTACATGAAAGTAGCATTCCTTCCTCAAAGATCATTAATCCGAATTCTTGATAATCTGTGTGGGAATTACGCGTTTTGCAAATTATGTATTTCATTGCTCCTCACGATTATTAACAACGGCAAAAAGTTTACAATTTTTAGAAGAAACTCACACATTTAATGCACTGAATAGTAACCTGAAATTTAGTTAAAAGATTTTTATTCTTGTCTGAAAACCTGAATCCTGAAACGTTAATCGAGTTTCTTTAAAAGAAGAAAATAACATCGGTCTTCTTTGAAATTACTTGTGATGCTACAAACATATTGTGATGATACAAATCCTATTAGTGTTTGATCTGCACTGTTCATGTAGCCATTTTTGGTATAATTCTTGTAACAACAATATTAAAATATTATGACTAATTCTAATATTTAGCCATTTTTGGTATAATTCTTGTAACAACAATATTAAAATATTATGACTAATTCTAATATTTAGCCATTTTTGCTATAATTCTTGTAACAACAATATTAAAATATTATGACTAATTCTAATATTTTAGACAGTAACTCAAAACAATTAATGTCTTCTATTATGGAACACTAGCGCTAAAAGACATAGATGCATTCACGCGTTAATAAGTATAAAACAAAACTATGATCCTTCGTATTTATAAAATTAATTCTTTGTAACTCAAACTTTTTTCAATTTTAAAACAATTTTAATATTTTGTAATTTTATAGCAGTGATATTTAAAAATAGTTTCAAATCTTTGCACACAAATTCTTAGATGCAACGTTTTTGGAATTTTTTCCACACAGCTGATGCAAATTTTTTCGCGTTTAGTCAGTTCACGTTATCAAACTTTGCAGACATTTTAAGATTAAAAAATAATATTATGGAGCTTTATATACTTACGAAAAGATAATAACAATACGTCCTACTCTTATCCAAGCAGGATATTGCTGAAACTGAAAACAATATGCCAGCTTGACTGGTAATTTACTTTACGAAAGGTTATAATTTAATCGACTTCGATGCAATCAATCTTCCCTTCAGCTTTTCTCTTTTTTTTTGCGCGGGATATTATTTCCAGTTTGCAACTGTCAGAGCTTGCTGTCATCTAAAACTCAGTGATGCAACTCATCGCTAAAAACTTTCGCATTGCAAATGAATGTTTTTAGTAAAATTATCGAATAACACTTTAGAAGAAAGGAAAAGAAAGCACCCATTATTTCAGTTCATTAATAAGCAAACTTGTAACGGGCTGTGTTTTAATAACTAAATTTTAGAAAGTTTGAACTCAATCACAATATAAATACTGTTTTTTAATGTTAGTTTTTTAAAGTTTTAGCCCAGAATGGGTATAAGTTTGAAAACCGCATTTTGCGTTGAATCACTTTAAAATCTGAATCACATTTCAAATTGTTGCCACCGATTTTTATCACCCTGTATTATTTTTAAAGCAATTTAAAATTAAATACTGAAAATTCTGCCTGTGTGTATGTATGTATGTAAAAAACAAAGATACCTGTAGTCATGAAATTTTGAAAAACATAGTCCTCCATCCGAACATGTGCACCTGCAAGCCCAAATTGCGAATTTTGGAATAATTTTATCGTTCTTTATTTCATATTTTGCAAAACGTCAATGAATTTTTGATTAACAATTTCAACGATTTGAAAGCCACCAGTGGCAAAACTGATCTAAATAAAAGATTTTTATCTCCAGGGTGTGACACTGTTGCAATTCGGTAAAATGTAAAATACTTATCTTTCAGGTTTGATTAATAATTTCGACTGTATGAAAGTAATGGATTGCTGCTGCCAGATATAAAATATTTTTACCTTCCACGCCCCGGTATACTCCCATTCAGCAAAGCCCGAAACACTTTCAGATTTAATGTGGAATATTATTGAATAATAAATTAAGCGATTTAAAAGCAATAAAAAGAGTTCTTAGGATTATATTTTCTACTTTTTAATGTGATTGATTTAAATAAAAATTTATTAAAATCGTAAGATGCTTAATTGGAATTCTAAAGGTATGCTGTTTTTAAATATTTTGCGCTTTTTCTGTTAAATTGATGTTTTTTTAATAATTTTTCCTCATTTGCAAGTACTATCGTACTTTTGTTTATTTATTTTGTTAGTGATACAACTTAGTTGTGTGAGCCTCGTAGTATAATTTGTGGATCTCGAAGAGTTGAAATTAAAGTTTACAAAAGATAGAAAATAAACTGAATTCTATGTCGCGTAAGTGCGCAAGACGTGATATTTAATAAATGAAGTTGACACACAAAAAGTGAATAATTAAAATGGAAACAAAGAAAGTTTTGTGAGCCTTCTTACTAAGAAAACAGAACTGATAAAACAGAACTGATACTAAGAAAACTGATATGATAAGCTCAGAAAAAGACTGAAAAATAGAAAAAATCCATACCAGCTAACGCTTCAAGCTCTTTCGGGAATTCTAAACACCTGACGCAATGCCGCTTTTAAAAATTTTGTTGTTGAAATATATGTGACCTAAGTGCGAAGAAATCCATGTTTAGTAATAAAGTTGAAAAGACAAAAAAAGAGGGATTACCAGCAGTGAATACAGTGGCAGTCTGATAGACTGCAATCACAGGGAGAGCGCAAAGAACCTTAAGAAACCCCTTTGGGTGACCGTTGTAATCTGAACCCTTTCAGATTTTTTAATATTTATTTTTTATTTGTTTATATATAGTGTGTTTATAAAGTCCCGGACCCATTTTCATGTTTAATAACTCATAAAATAATAAAGATAGATTAAAATTAATAACATAAATGGTTAGATAGACTCAAAAAGTTTCATGACCCTTGTCAATAAACTTCCACGTGTGCCTCCTTCGTTTGCACGGAGAATATCAAGTCGATGTTCAATTTCACGCCAGGTGCCGGCAAGCATGTCGGCATCCACAGAGGCTATTGCGGTTGTAATTCTGGCTTTTAGGTCATCAATGTTCGACACTCGCCTCCTGTAAACGTTGTCCTTTACAAATCCCTAAAGGAAAACGTCCATCGGCGTTATATCAGGTGATCTGGGTGGCCAAGGAATTGGACCTCCTCGCCCAATCCACCTTCCTGTAAAATGGTCATTCAAAAAACTACGAACGATGATACCCCAATGAGGTGCTGCACCATCTTGCTACAAAAAGACATGTGGCTGAAGCTCTTCTAGTTGTGGAAATACGAAGTTTACCAACATGTTCAAGTATACGACTGATGAGACCGTCTTTTCTGTAGAAAAGAAAGGCTCAATGACTCGGTCGTGCATTAGTCCACACCACACATTAACCTTTGGGGAATCCCTTTGTGCCTCAGGGTATTCATGGGGGTTTTTCAGATCCCCATATGGCACATTATGGCGATTAACAATGCCAGAAAGATGAAAGGATGCTTCGTCGGAGAACATTATGCGATTCAGAAATTCAGGATCATCTTCTATCCTCCTTCGCATATCTGTTGCAAAAGCCATCCTCCTATGCCTATAATAATAGGCAATAGTTGCCAAAAACAAAAGAGAGAAAAATGCAATTAATAAGCAGACGATATTTAGAAAAGTACAGATATTTAGACTGGAAAATGGAATTATCTGAAATTAACCACACGCGCAGACAATATTTACAAAAGTAAAGATATTCAAACCTGAAAAGGAAAATATATAAGTTATTCCATCTATAAATGCCATAAGTTTGTTTATATCTTCATTAATTTATGAGGCATTAAATATCAAAATCTGTCTGGGATTTTATAAACATTTATTTGTTGTACATGTTTCAAGTACCCCTTAATTTTCGTAACCAAATAAACTTATTTTTCAGATTAAATTGTTTAAAAATACATTGAAATCTTCAACAATATTATTTAATTGTAATATTGATTATTCTTCTTTCCTTTGCTTATATTGCTTCTTTCTTTGCTTTAGGATAAACCCCAATTGTAATTAACTGTAGATACCATCCTTACTATTGTTATCCTAACTATGTAGATGCCATCATTAGTATTGTCGAAGTAAATTTTAAATTGATTACATTTCTACTTCGTGAGTTGTTTTTATTTCGTTCAGTGCCTTCAAAATAGGTGTTGGGAAGGTATGCTTTACGATAGCCATTGAAACATTGTTGGAGATAATCATCTTTCTGCTTGAGGCCTCATAATCAGAGATCTTCAAAATATACATATACCTAAATAGATGATAGAGAGAGATGGTCTGCTGTATAGTCACCTGTCCTATCACGAAAGCGTAGAAGCATAGTGACGGTAATTAATTTGCAATCTCTGTTGTAGTTTGACATGAAATCAGTCGTGGTATTCTCAGCAATACTGTAAGACATGACCTCTCTGAGTTCAATCTCATTTATCATCAAAGTTTTAAAATCTCTCGACTACTTCTGCACGCAAGCATAATAGGCCGAATAATTAGTTGTACTAAAATTGATAAAATGTTTTAAACATGTAATATAAAAAAACATTTTTTAAAGTCAATTGATACTTAGATTAAGAAAGAAGCATTTCTATAATTTTCATTCTATCTATAATTTTCATTCTATCCATCTCTTATAATGCTCCATTATTTCAAGGAATCTTTACAGTGAGTTCCGAGCAGTCCAGTTCTTCAATTAATATTCTATTTTAGGATTCCACACGATTCAAGGTGACATATGCTTGACCTGCTGCGAAGAGTTTTCGTAGGCAGCTTTTTTTGCCGCTTATGTTTTTCTTTCGCTAATCATCGCTTGTGTTGTGTTGTAGCTTCTTTTCGCTTTCTTTTCTCATTCTCCGTTTTTGAAGTAAGAGGCGTTTTAAAGGGTTGTATTTTAAACGTATATTATTATCACGTTAACATAGAAATATGGGTAGAATTTTCTCTACACAATGGGACATTACATCCGCTTCATCCAACTCTATAAACTACAATTCTTTAATTCCATACACTTTAAAAATCTTTAGAACTCTGTCTTACTGTTGCCATTTATTTTTGTTAAATATTAAAATCCCATTTATCACAGCCAGGTACTATAACTTATAAGCTATTACAAAATTAATTTTTACAGCACGTGAGAATTCCTAATAAACGGTCATTATTTTCAACACTTTTAATATACTAGCCGCTATGCGGCCAGCCTTTGTCTGGCTTTTAAACGTACCGGAAAAATGCCTAAAAGACACACCTGGGGACCTATGGCCGCGTAAGTTCTTCCAACATAATATAAAATGTTACAATGAAATAAGCAATATCCCTTGATACAAATGTTAATTATCCTAATAAAGTAATTAAACAATTTACTGTTGCAAAAACAAACAATTTTTCAATTTCTTAAACTTACAGTCTCTTAAAAACAGTAACATAAGAAATACGATGAAAAATTGCTGCAAAACCGAAATTTTTAAAAGAATGAAACTATTCAAAATGATGCAATTTCATCAAACATCTATCAACAACAATAAGAAAGGAAAATTGTTGCCAAAACTACATTTTAAAATATCTGAGATGTGATAAGTGTATTCGGAAGCTTCATTTAAAAATTTTTTAAAAAATACAAAATATTACTATTTTTCCAAAATTAGTTTTTAAAAGGAGTCGAAAGGATTAAAGTTCAACGTGTCCAAAAACCAAAGGAAAATAAACAGCACATTTTTTAAAATAAGTTTTTTTTAAAAAACATTCCGCCAAAAAGGTGTTAATCTCACCTTCCTAAATAAATTCGTATTTAATCGATTTATTGAAATACGAAATTTATTTTAAGTTCGTAAAATAGCTAAGTGTCTACGCTTCACGACGATGTAAAAATGAAATGTATAGAGTGAAATCTCGCTTTCCTGTAGCCCATTATGTCTCAAAATGACGCGATTTGGTCACAAAACATAAAATAAAAAAAAATTCTAATTCGAATTTTGAAAAAATCGCTTCGAGGTGCACTGGCTCTTGTGTAGATGTACCTATGCACCGCATTTCGTGGCCCTGGGTCTATTAGCTCACTCGCAACACGAACGAAAGAGACACACACACACAGAGACTCTTTGTTTTATTATATGTAGAGATTTAACAAAAATAGCATATTTTTAGTTCCAATAAACAGGAATATAATAAGTAGGAATTGACTTTAATATGTGAAAAAACTGTATTAACATAAAGTGTTATCCACTACAAGTTTAAAAAATGTATTTGAACTTGACTGGATGAATAAAACACATTTTATTAACGAATGAAAATGTGAACAAGATACATGGATAGTGTGAGCTGATAGTAGGAAATTAATAAAGTTTGTTGTATAAGGTGATGTACTGATATTGTGCTAGAAACTCATGATGAAATTAATAATGATATGGCGTATAGAAATTTTCTTCTTCTTATAAACAGGAACATTTAGTAGGTTTTTGGCAGCATATATATTTAAAGAGAAGTAGTATGTTCATAAAGTAGAAAACTTATACTCCAAAGTGAACTAAAAATTAATAAAGAACCAAGAAACAGCATTGTCATTGGCGTAGATTTAGACAAAAACTGAATCGATTTCGAGGGCAAACCGATCCCTCTTCATTAGAGCAAAGAAATTTGCAAAAATAGAAAGCAGAGGACGTAAGAGTCCTATTTTTAGCCTACTTTAGTAAAGCGAACAGGAAGGTAGCGCCATCCGTCTGTAAAATTAGTAACGAAAATTGAAAAAACGAAGTTATTAGAATTTTAAAAGCGTTAGGAAGAACTGAATTGGACTTAAATTAATTAACTAAACAAGTCGAATGTTTGTGAATGTGATAAGCTTAAAAAAATTTAATTCGTCAATTCAAGAAGCTTTTTGATTAATTTGTACAGAAAAATAAAGATTATGATTAAATTCCCAACTATAATTAGCTGTTGAAAGACTTGTTATTTTCGCGTTTACGGATACAAGATTTATATTTCTTGATACTACATTTCATTGGCGGATATATCTCAAACCACGCCGTCACGATAGCCTATGAATTCCCCAAGAAATAAAGTCAGAAATTGAATCTTTAAGAGACAAACCATTGATTTTATTGATAAATGACAGAATGACTTGAAAACTGAATTTCTGGAGAATTCGTGCAACTTTACAACTAACAGAAGGATGAAATTGAAGTACGACAAGGTTAATAATATTATATCTAACCACAGAACGTGTTCTTTGATGGCAAGTTGAAAATAATTTAAAGGCTTTATTATTGACCATGGGGAAAATCCTCCGTCAATAAAAACTAATATCAAATAATCGAGTTCATTAACAAGCAATGATTCTCAAGAACAAAATATGAGAGCGTGAAATACATAATAGTAAAAGAAGCCATTTTTTTCTTAGACGGGTGACATGACTTAGCATGAGGTGGTGAAGAAACAGAAAAGAGTTTAAAGGTAAACTGTTAGAACTGAAATCAGATTCGTTGCGAATTATAAGAATATCAAGGAAGGGAAGTGTACTGTCAGATTCAGTTTCAAAAGTGGATTGCAGAATAAATCGAATTTACAAGAGGCAAAATCTGGGATAAATTGAACGAAACAAAGTAATATGCTACTACTTGTACTACTACTAATAATACTGGAAGGGCGCAAAACGATTAAACTTAGAAAAGTAATACAAAAATATGACAAAATGATCAAAGGGATATACAAATATAGAGTTATCACCCATGTGCCAACGTTTTGATGTTGGTTTTCGCCTTAGTTCGCCGTGGGTTATTATTATACTATTTTGTTTCGTTCGATTTATCAAGGATTTTATCTATCGTAAATTCGTTTGATTCTGCCATCCAGTTCACTTTTGAAACTGAATCTGATGATACCCTTCCCTTGATATTCTTATAATTCGCAATGAATTTAATTTCATTATTACTGTTTATTGTAAACCATTTTCTGTTTGCTTACCGCCCCATGCTAAGTCTTGTTTCTATTCTGCTAAATTACGTTAAATTGTATTCCCCATGCTAAATTTTAGTTTGCATTCTGCTCTAAATATGTAGTATACGGAATCAGAAATTTGGATTCGGCGGAAACTAAACTTATAACGAAGTCTGCGACTATTTTGATTTTATTACTAATTTATAAATGGTCTGCAGGTTCAAGAAATGAAATGCCATTTATTAAAAAATATTCAAGACATAAAACCAGAGGCTAAATTTTTAAACGAACCTCAAGAAAGACATCGATTGGAAAACACAATGATAGTTCAGTTACGCTTCGAAATTTAAAGTAAAAAATATAAGACAACAAGTGTGAATGCTGGTAACCTTGATTTCAAGTTCTTGTTCCTTGATATTGATATAGCATTGAGTTATATCGATGTCAGGAAACAAGAAATTCACACTCCCTTACCGAGATTCGAACAGCTGACCTCCGACATACGCGTCGAACGCGCTTTCAGTTACACCTGATGCGGAAAAGAGGTTGAAAATGCCTGATATAATTCCCTTTTAGGGGCCATTCACAATGGGGTTTACCGAGCTAGCGGAATCAGTTTCAAGTGTCGACTAGCTCCGCTATACGTGCTATTTAAATTTTTCACCTGGCTACACTATGAGTAAAAACTGATTCTAGAGGTGAGTTGGCTATATCAGTTATTGGCTATATCAGTTGGTGAGTTGGCTATATCAGATGGCTCCGTTAGCTCAAATAAACCCTAATGTGAACGGCCCTTTAAAGGGTGACAGGGAATTCAATGACACAGTCGCCAAATTCTGTAATATTTCGGGGGAAGTGTTAGTTCGAAATCAAAGAAATCCACAATGCCCTCACCGGGATTCGAAATACAGACCTTCCGAGTACGTGTCGAGCGAACTCCCAGATACACCACAAAAGTATACGAAAAGGAAGAAGAAAATACCCTATAGTCTTTAGAAACTTCAATGAAATGATGTCTGCAGACCTCCTCTAGATGAGTTACACTCGTTCATTCTATTTGTCTTAACAAATATAAAAAAAAAGCATGCGCAAAATGAACCAAAATATGTTGTCATTCACATTTATGCGTAGCTAATAAAACATTCAATTAATATTGTTGCGGTCTAGTGGCTCTTGGATTTAGAGTAATTGACGATAACACTGGATGAAGAATCAAAACACAATTTATTAGCCAGTATTATACAGGATAGTTCCAAAGACATGTTTACAGTCGTCGAAAAACTGTGATAAACACTCTGAAAAAATCAGCAACACAGCCTTCACCCTACAATGGTGAAGATATTTTCAATGCAAAGCACTAGAGTACGGCTCCCAACTCGGTTCGGTCAAGCTAATCTCTGAACTCTACTACTCAGATACTGAACTCAACATACTACTACACTATTCCAAATAATACTGCTCCGCGTACAGGCAGGGTATATATAGCTTTATCTTACCTTAAAGAACATTCCCGAAGAAAACAGCCAAGAATGCGTTCTAGAATAGTTCTATAGCATATCTTCAATTTTGGCTCCAAACGGGCGATTTCGCGCCAAATCTGCCTTTCCTTGCCACATTCTTGCAACCCTAACATCGCTTTGGGAGAAGCTATCTTACCTCAGGTGGGGATTTCGCAACAATATCTGAAACGTATCATAAAAAGAAAAAAAAATTCTGTGAAATCAGGTTTGCTAAGTTGATTAAACTGTCTGAGCAAGGCAAACAAAATGTGGGTTACATAATATAATATTACATCAATAAATAAACAGATAAAGTTATATAATTTTAAATAAATGAATAATATAAATATTAAATTAATAACTACGAACTATCATAAAAGAAAATGACAGTCTTTGCAATGAAGTAAAATTTTCTAAGTTTATTAAAATTTTCTATTGGAAAATAAAATTAAAGTTCTATAGCGAAGTTTCCGTTTGACCTAAAATTATCTAGAACCAGTTGTAAGCATTTGACAACCGAAAGAGCTTCACAATGAGACAGGTAAGCTTATAATCGAAGATATTCTCACATACCTTATCTCAGGGAAATATTACCCTATCCAGCGAAACAATGGTCAATGTTAAAGCCTTATCTACTGGTTGTGGGGAAACGTAACCATCTAGTCCAAACTTACTATAGCCAGATAAGATATGATGTCACGAAGCATGGAACTTATGTAATCATTAATGTTGAAGAACAGACTTTGCATCGTTTGGCGTTTTATGTGTTATGATAGCCGAACTCAAACGACCAGTAATAGCTAAGGTAGTTATGCATGCCAGATTGTATAACATCACAGTTTAAATATTAAATTCGGGAGTGAATAATAAATTAATATCGTAATTCGCCAAACAGAATTAATGTTAAAGCCCCTTATTGACAATAAGTAATTGCTACTCCAGCACACGTAAATTTAACGTATATTTCACGTAAACTTTTACAAAATGATCATGGATTTTAATTAATCACGTATTTTACAAAACCGAATTGTTATTAAAGCGCAAAATCCCTTTGTCCCTTATTAACAATAAGTAATTGCTACTCCAACACGCATATATTTCACGTAAACTTTAACAAAATGATCTTCGATTTATTTGAGACTTATCATATTCATCACTTACATGTTATTGATCACTCAGGAGCGGTTAATTATGTTTCGACGGAAAAACGTCAGCCTTAAAATCAGAAATATATTACACTTCTGTTCTTCGAAATTATTAGAATAAAGCCTTTAAACTGTAATCGATTCACTTATTGATTAGTTTTCATCGTTTTCCAATTTTTACTTTCTCTGTAAGAGTTAATTGAATTAAAAAAATGAGATGTGTGATCTTAAAAATAGTTTAACATCTAGGCTCGTTAACTGACGGCCCGGTAGTAATTCGTAAGGAATAGATTTGTACTTAACATATTTAACATCGCATCAAAGACATCTTACCTTCAATATTTCTTTCTAATCTTAAAACGCTTAGTATCTCTAAATTAATTCTGATACTAAGTATTTATTCATGCCTTCTAAGATACTTAAATCTTAGTCAATGAAAAATTAATTACTACAGAGACAAATTTCGTTTAAATTCTTAATAGTGCGCCCTTTTTATTAATTTTCGCTTAAAACACAAGATGAATGATTATGCGTAAATGCATATTTCCTCGTAAAGAGAATTTTGCGTAAAATGGTTTGCGTTAACTTTCAGAATTTCGGGAAATGAGAGAAAATAATTATGAATCTTATGCATAATTCAAATGTTTGACTTTAAAGAACGAGCAATGTTATGTCAAAAAGGTTCCTTAACATATGCTGTTAAAGTGTGGTAAAGAGAATATGCAACTCTGTGACATAAATGTTTACGTAAATTAAGGATAGTTCAAGGCAAATAACATAATTAATGTCTTAAATGCTAAGAAAAGTAATTTAATTAAAAAACTTCTCATTATTCAAAATTTTATAATAATAATAAATGAAGCCTAAAATCTGTAATTATAAATTCATATTGCGATTGTAATATTCAGAGACTCGTAATGTTCACTTAAAGGCCTTACCTGCATTCTGACTTCTATTTATTATTAATTTATACAGCTTAGGATCAAGATTTATAGCGTACTAGGTGCGTTTGTACACAAATTTGAGAAGCAGCCTTCATTTTATAGGAATAGAATCTTTATCCATCCCATGCTAATCATAAATCCTGGTTTTTACCTTAGTTGTAAATGGCAAACCCCACTAGGGCTATCTATGGGAAGGGATGCAGTCGTGGAGGACTTTGTAGGTGAAAATGGCTCATATACACGTTACACATGAAGAATACCACAAAATTTCACATGCAACAAGTCGATTCTCCTAGAATCCAACCCAGGTCGGAATTACCAATGTTCAGCTATTTTACCGCTCGGCCACTCATAGACAATGGAACAATAAATTATGAATAGGAAGATACTTAACTCAGTATTTAACTCATATTTCTAGTTGTAATAAGAAATGAGTTTAACCGTACTGTTACGTACTTACGGGTTCATAATGGATCGAATGCACACAAAACCGATGACATCATGATAAATTTTATTTTTCCAAAAGAAAGTTAAAGAAAGTTTCCAGTTAAAGGATGCAATTGGTACACTATGAAAAAATTCACCAGAATAATACGTATATTAGAAATTCGTTAAACAAAGAATGGTGAAATCAGTAATATTTCAGGTACTAGCTAGTGACAGTTTTGTCAATCCTTCTTCAGCCATTGAGTCATTCAGTCTGTTTTCAACTGCTGAGAGATATTGGGAATATGAATACAGAGCCAAAGGTCAAACATACTATTGCGTGCGTACGAATTCGCTATAGACTGAATTAACACAGAACCAATTATAGCTTGAAAATATTATTTTTACTCAAAGAAACTCTACAGTTCTAGAAAACGTGCTGCAAGAGCCCTTGTACAGCTCTGCTCAGTATCTCGTCCTGTAAGATGAACTCGAGGCCCACTGTACCCCGGAAAAGGCGAATATACGGCTCCAAGACCTCATCCCTATACCTCACACTAGTCACAGAGCCTCTGTCAAAAATGTGGAGAGGTGTGTGGCCATCCAACATGATGTCTGCCCAGACCATTACGCCGCCACTGCCATAATTGTTACTTTCGTGGACATTAGAGGGTAGGTAGCGAGTCCCTGGCTCTCTCCATGTGAAAGTACTGCGAGAAACGCTGTTAAAACGGGCTAAAACGGGACTCGTCAGTGAATAGAACAGTGGCCCATTCCTCCGTCCTCATATCACTAAGCTGCCTGCACCATGCTAATCGGACTCTACCGTCCGTAGACGTGAGCAGGACGCAAACAGCCGGTCTTCTGACAAACGACTCTCTATCATTCAGTCTTTTGGAAACAGTCACCCTTCTTACACGGGTTCCTGTGGCTGCATACAGGTCCCAAGAGAGCTGAGAAGCTGTAGCCTCTGGAGGAGTACGTTATTCAAACAAGATAGCTCTAGGTACCGTTTTATTCATAGTGCGAGGAACATACATAGATTCATGCCGATTCATTATTTAAATTCCTTTAAATGTAATACACTTCAACAAGATTTGATGGCAACAATTTGAAAAGCCATAAAACGCATTTAAGTGTTTCGACATAAAACCTCATTTGGAGACTATCATCCCATTCGAGACTAAAGGACTTTGGAGACTAAAGGGTTAAAAATAAAAATGAATTTAGAAGACTCTGAAATGATTGATATTCCGGACAAATAATTCAAGGTAGTGTTTTTCAGAAGATCTATGACTGCGGTTATCAGAGATTTTAGTTAAGTGAAGGGCGATCAAAGGGGGTTTTACAGCGTAAATTTTTGCTTACCTATTCATACATTTAGAATCATTTTGTTCACAGGCCAATGAGTGGCAATCGAAATGTACTGCAAGATTTTAAAGATTTACCTGCACATCCATTAAACTCGGAAAAACTAGACAAAACATAATCTACTTTTCCTCACACAAAATGCGCTATTCTTCCTTTCATGAAATAAACAGCGGAATTTTTAATATTTTTGCGTAGAGAAGTGAGAAATTACGAGGCTCTATCAAGGAAGGAGTCTGAAGGTATGCTGTCACCAGGATACTGAAGAATAATAGGTTCAGAAATTTCGCTTTCATTAATCTTGTCGCCCAAACCGCTTTTGCATATTTAACTTTTCTCGTGTTATATTAGTTTCTTTAGTAGGAGGGAAAGAAATATTTTCACAATTAGATCGAATTTTTTCGCTTAATAAACTAGAATTCCTTTCAATCTAAGACAGTTAAAATACGATGAAAATCTTGCAATAAAGAAAAAAAAGTCTTCGTGTTTTCTCCGCATTCTTTATTAAATTCTGCATCTCTTTTATAAAATGAGCTATATATTTTTTCTGCATAAAACTTAATCTCGGCGAAAGGCATTTTTTAATAATTCTTGGTTCTTGAAATATTATTCATACATAACTATAGATTACTCTGCATAGAAATATTCGTGTTGATATTTTTTCTTTCAATCCTTAATTTATGCTTTTTATAGCATAACATTTTGCAGACTTTGGATAGTATTGCTAGTATAAACATATTGTATTTGCAGTATGAGCTTAATATGCTATGTCTCCTTGCGACTCGTAGTTTATTACGGGGTTCGAGTTAAAATCCGCTTCGTTTGGTTTGGTTTGGTTTGGTTTATTTGATTATGGCAAAGCACTAGAGGGCTATCTGCCTAAGAGAACGGATGCCTTCTTGGAGTACTTTCTAGGTTGTATTATACATGTCGCACATGGAGAGATCATGAAAACGGCCATGCAACCAGCCCATTCGTGGGATTCTAACCTTGGACAGAACTACCAGTGTTCAGCATCTTTACCGCTCGGCTGCTACTGGGCCCTTAAAAATCGCTTGAGCCAATTCTTAAGTACAGGGTGTTTATAAATGAATATCGGGTTTCAACGCTTTGTAGTATTTATACGTAAGACTTCAAATCGTAATTAATACATGACATGAAAGAGAAACTGAAACAGTTCTGTTTGTTGGTACGCGCATGCACCAGGAAGCGCTAGTAGAAAAAATGGCGACCTAGTGAACAGAACATTTTTTGTGTTCTGCAGTTTGCAAAGACCGAATCTGTAGTTATTGTGCAACGTGAGTTACGGATTAAGTTCAGATGTGATCCCCAAGTGATAATAACATCCGCAGATGGTATCAGCAGTTTGAAATTACAGGCTGCCTTTTCAAAGGAAAGAGTACGGGACGACCAAGGGTTAGTGAAGAAAGTGTTGAGCGAGTGAGAGAGTCTTTCACGCATAGCCCGAAGAAATCAATTCGGAAGGCTATAGAGTCATTAGGTTATTTCGAAGCAGGAGACATGAAAAAAGACCAATGTCCTCACCAAGACTCGAACCACGGACCTCTCGAATACGCACCGAACGTGCTCACCACTACACAAGGCATGCTAAGAAGACGAGAGGAATACCTCATAAGGCTAGTCATGAATTAGCAGTTCCGGTGACGACAGTTTGGAAAGTTTTTCGGAAACGCTTACAACTACGTCTGTATCGTTTTCAGTTAGTATAGACGCCTACACACCATGCCTTGCTTGCCAACTTTGCGCATGAAATGTTGTTGCACGACAGTTTTCTGGATAATGTTGTTTCCAGTGATGAATGGACATTTCACCTTAGTGGACATGTGAACACTCATAATGTGCGCATCTTGAGCTTGGAAAGTCCGCACGCAACAATTACACCACAAACACTACTCAGCGTTTGGGAAGAACTGAACTATCGACGTGATGTGTGCCGTGTGACAAAATGTGCTCACATTGCACACTTGTAAGCTTGAAGGTATAACTGTCTGAGTTGTTCTTTCATTCCATGTACTGATTAAAACTTTAAGTTTTACGTAATAAATACTACAAAGCGTTAAAACCCCGATATTCATTTAGAAACACCCTGTATAACATTTCAGAAAGGTATTTAAAAATTAGAATGCTGCTATTTTCAACTTTGGTAGTATTAAACCCACTTTAGAGGGCGAGATTTAGTTTTTTGTATGTATAAAATCAGTTTCCCATAAAAAGCTGAAGTTTATTAAAACACCCAACATTGAGAAACAAATATTGATACTGCAAATTATTTTAGATTGTACATTAATTTGACAGTCCTTTTTCATTCTACTTTTGTTATTATTCGTTAAAAGTAATGTGAAGCAAAAGGTAAAGAACTTAACAGCTTTAAAATGGAATGTTGCTGAGATCTGGCATTCTAACTGTATTTAATTCTAAGACGATTTTGAAATCGTGGCCACACATATTTATATTTAAATTCAGATATGCATATGAAATTTTCGAATGCAAATTTCTAATGTTTTAGAAATAAATTCGCAAATCCTGTTTCATAATATTTACTTTTAGGTGGCGTAAACATTTTAAAGGATTACAACTCAATTTGTTTTCGGAAAATTTGTAAAAATTATTTAAAAATTAAATTTAAAATATAAATCAGAGGATATGGCGGAATTTTTTTGGTTTTAAGCTAAACTTCAGATTATAAAAAGAAAGTAAGAACGTTTGGCTAAATGAGTGATGTGTTCATCTATATATCAAACTTAATTGTCATTATCGAGCTAAAATTTTCAACGCAGTTTAAAACAAAAAAGAATCTGTTGGTAGATTTTTACTAAACTTGGCCCTTTGGCGCAGTTTCAGGCTTAGAATTGCAACATGCAAAATATGATTATCATGTTATTGCAGAAAAGTCTGATTTTTTAGCATGTTACATAACGTTAGAACTATACAATATACAAATGCAGTTACAGTGCGCAAAAAAGGGGGGCAGTCAGTTCTATATCTCCCGTTCTACTGGAGTGATTGACGAAATTCAACTTCATTTTTTTGCCTCGATAGAGCGACTTAGTATATCTATTATATATATATATAGTATTGTTCTAATATAGGTATCTTGACACAAAATTGGACTCTTTCTGAAATGACTTGTCAATGGTTTCCCATACTTCGATTCTATGACTCAAATTATGCCAAACTGCCAATTTTTGTAAACGCCGCCCGTTTAGTAGTTTTTAAAATATTAGCTTTCAAACCTTTAGCTTCCCCACGTAAATTAAATTTGATATATATTTATTAATATCTCTTTGTTTTATTAAACGTACTTGATTACTTCTTCCAGAATTCGAAATTTAGTCTTAATCCAAATATAATTCGCCCATTTTTTTATGATTTACTTTTAAAATTTTTATTTACTTATTATTATTTTTTTTTAATTTTTCGAAAAAAAATTGCATTATAACCTATGAAATGTTTAACATCACCTTAAAGTAGACGTATTTCTAGGAACACCTGCAAAAAATTAGAGGTTTTTATTCAAAATTTTTTAAGATATGCGTGAATTTACATATTGGCGCGTTTTGAAATGTGGCATATATGTTAGAAGCGATAATTACGCCAAACGTGGTTTACGCATATCTTTAAAATTATTTGAAAGTATTATTAAAAGTATTAACTATGACATTGCTCGTGTACAAGGAAAAAAGAGAAGGGAAAATAGGCTGCTATAAATTAAAAAGTTCGTCAAATTCTTGGGGCAAATTTGAAAAAAATATGCGCCAAGTTAAATTTTTTAATTTCTCCATAAATTTCGAACCAAATTTTAGAAAATTTAATATTTAGGCATACTTGAGTCGCAGAATCGAAATATGGGAGAAACCTGGCATGTTATTTCAGAAAAAGTTCGATTTTGTGAGAAAACACCTATATTAGAACAATGCTACATAAAAATGTAATACATATCCTAAGTCGCGCTTTCGAGACATGAAAAACACAAGTTGTATTTCGTCAGTCAGCTCAGTAGAACGGGAGATACACAACTGCGCTATTTTTTTCGCAGTGTACATACACATTAGCCCAACCATCTACACGCAAATTGGCAACTTTTTATAGAAGTAAAGGTGATTCGGTGAATTTTCGATTGTGGTTACTTAAAGCCTTGTTATGCGCGTGATTGCTAGTTCGGCGACATCTCAAAATTTGGCGACTTCCTCTAAGTGGTTGCATTAATACGTAAGTTCCCAAATCTAATCTACCCTTCGTGGCGCTATCGAAACACGAAAACTGCAATTTGAATTTTGTTCATAGGCCAGCTAGAACATAATGTACATAACTAGCCCTCCTTCCCCTTCTTTGAATCATTGTGTATCTTTGAATGTTCTTGAAAATCTTTTTTATGTTTTGCTCCTAATTTTTTATCCAATCCCTGAATTTCAAGAACTAAATACACGATGTTGAGGTTAATTTCTGAGAATCATCATTGTTTGTTATGGTCAACATACGTCTTATATTACCTTAATTTTTTTCTGCAATATTAACGTAACATGAAGACATAATTTATACATTTTTTGTAACTTTTACGGTGAATGAAAATTATACTCAGCTGTGCTACAGTTACTATTAGCACTAGAGTAAAAATTTACATATATGTAATAATTTTCAAATTGATAAAATGCTTTTTAAAGGAAAGTTTTATAAAATTTGCTTCTTAAACCTCTCTTACTTGTAATAAGAAACGCATATAGACTCCAGATTTCAACTCGGTGTAACTAAATTCCATGTTTCAGAGTCTTAAATGGGAAGCATTCCTATATATATTACGTTTTGTTTAATTCTGTTTGTTTTTTCTGTTTTGTTTAAGCATTGCGTGAAAAACATGAAAAACACATATAAACAACCTGCAAATCACACCGAATCAGAATCCATGACGAATTACTGGTATTGACTATCACGAAAGGTTTCCACCAAAAAACGTTCTTAATAAAGTTAGAAAAAAAACATGAAAACAGTATCCTTAGATTAGTTATCAAGATCCAAATCTATGATTTCCTGCCAATCTTTTGGTAGTTTTTCAAAGTCTTCGGCCCCAAAACTTAATGGCCGCGAGTCCAAAAACAAATCACCCTCATTTCAGACGTCCTGTGCAGAATGGAAGATAGCACCAGCAAGATGTAGGTACAGGTGTGAAAAAAGGTAGAAGTCCGAAGGAGATATGTCGGGGCGATATGGTGGATGTGGCAAAAGCTCCCATTACAATCCGTACAGAGTCTAGTCGGTGAATGCAGACATATGTGGTCTAATATTATCTTGATGTACATTGCGTCGAAACGCAGTTCGACGCCTTTCCTAAATAGCAGCATCAACAACGTTTAGCATCTCGCTATACACCTTACTGTCGAGGAACTTCCCTTTTTTGCAGATACTCTTTGTGAATAATAGCACGGCGATCTCACCAGATACAAAGTATGATCGTTTTTAGCCAAATTGCGCTTTGCAAGGCTGCCGACGGGTTCACCAGGCGCAAACCAAACATCTTTTGGCCTGTATTGTTGAAGTAAATCCACCTTTCGCCACAAGTGACGATCCGGTCCAGAATTTTATCCTTGCGGTGATATTCGAGCAGATTAGTGCAGACTCGAACACATCGATCCTTATCTGCTTGAGTCAGCTCATTCGGCAACCAGTGATTGAAACCTTACGTCACGTTTATGCAACGCATAGCGCGACTAATGGTCATGGCACTAACTTATAATTCCTTAGCAAGCTCTCGAGTGGTTGCATATTGGTCTTCTTCTATATGTTTTAGCAGGTGGTTTTCATCAATATCAGTAGGCCGGCCAGAGCGCTCTGCTTCTTGAATGTCATACTCCTTGTTTTTGAACTTCCAAATCTGCACAGTGTCATATGATACCAAATCTTCACAGTGTCATATCATAAAACATTAGTACCTAAAGCTATACACATGATTTGGTGATATTCTGTAGCTGACGTTTTGCAAGAGAAATGATGGTTATAATCTTGTAGCCTGAAAGTTCTATTCAGACACATTAAACTTAATGATAATGATATTTTTTTACAAATTTCACATCATACTCTTCTAAAACAAGTCTCTTTCTTCCAAATGCTAAAAATCGTTTGGCAAAATATGATTAAACATGCCAACCCGAACTGTTTGCGCAGACGATATTTGCGGTGACGGAAAAATTTCGTAAAAACCTTGTTCGATTATTTATTGTAAAAAACATAAGGACTGTCCAGCTGTGAAAATAAATATTTTCGTGAATGACATTAAAAGAAATTGCGTCATACTGGAGTTAACACGCGGGGTAAGCCACGAAAACATTAACATCACAGCCCTTCCGCTAAGGTTAGAAGCCACATTTACTTACCAGTATTCAATGAGCCTAATCTCTTGATCATTTGCAAGCGTATATAAAGGAATATTATTCGAATTTTTATTTAACTTAAAGTGTTGGAAATACATTTAGATAAGACAAAAATCTAAATAAATTAAATATGCATATCGTAAAATGGAATAATAAAATAAATCCCTCGATAAAAATAATTCGATTTACAAGATAAAATTACTAAAATTATATTCTGCGAAATGTTGAGAAATTGCATAAAACTTGCCTCCTCATTGCACAGACACATCTAACACTCCACGTCAAATTCTTAAATTCAAGCTTTTGTTGATTTCGTTCTCTTGCTGATTTTTTTTAACTCCTAAGAGAATATTCCAACTGAAAAACTTTGAAACCTCATTAGAATTTTCAGAAATGAACGAAATATGTCAGCTTTCCTAAAAGAAAGGTAAAGGAAATTTCGAAGGGACCAATTGAAGAAAATATAAACGGAAATATGACTTTTCTTCAAATATCTTTACGTCTGTAAGTTTGGTCCCAAATGATCTTCTTTGTTTCAAGATATATTTGTGCAAATATAATATAGGATTTCTTTTGTTTTTTAGATATGATCAACAAATGCAGCCTAGCAGCTGGCAAACTTCAACTCATGCAACCTCTGGAGATGACAGAGTAATTCCCACGAAATTAAATTTTTGCAGCTTGAAATAGTTGCTGGTTGTAGATCTATCCGACCACATTTTTCGTAATTTATCCTGAAAGTGAAAAGACTTCAAGAAATTTGTAAAATTACTTTATTGGAATTCTTTATAAGATATGCATTCTTATTCTGTGCGTTTTTTTATTCCTGCTCAAGATATATTGTGATCGAGCATAATCATGTTCATAAATAAAAACTATTATATTTACATTTTTATTAAACATATATATATATATGTTTATACTTATATATATGTA
>KK117436.1:72760-127588 GCA_000611955.2 Stegodyphus mimosarum | reverse complement strand
ATATATAAGGCATATGGATGCAGTAAAACGCTCTAGCAGATTAATAAGATTGATCAATGCGATGCAACAAGATGCACTAGCAGATTTAAATATTTCATTTATTTTAGTTAAATAATTTGCAGTCACAAGTACATTGCACCTTAATCATACTTGTTTATGAACAGTTATGTTTTTGATTTTGTTGTGTAGGAAGAAAAGCAGCAAAGTGCGTCTTAGTGAGAGCAGAAGTAGAAGCAAAGTGCGCAGTTATCCAATATGGCAGCTTATTAAGAGAATGTTTTGGTTTAAGCTGTTATATCCTTCTCCATAGGTAGCGTTGTCATTGAGCCAGATGATTTACTGCCTGTGTATTTTCAGTTTTGTCTTGTGCTTGTGACAACAGATGTAAAAGGAAACTATGACTAGAGTTCGATGACTAGAGTGAATGAGTGAATGACTAGTGACTCTGTCTATGAGTGAATTTATTCTATGAGTGAATGACTAGAGTTCGATGTTCTCTGAAAATATAAACCTGTGAAAAATTCTTATAGTGCATAAAGTCTAAAATTTATTTAATTTTACGTCCTTATTTATTGTGCCAAAAGTCAAATGTTTTCAGGTAACTATAAGTCTATGAGAATTCTAGGTATGCTATTTAATAATTATTAATTATTGAATTTAACACCAACCAAGAGCTATTGTTAATTTAAATTACAATTTAAATGTACACTGAGCAAAAAAAAAAAGTGGGACAGTTCTATGTCTCCCATTCTACTGGGGAGACTGACGAAGTTCAAATTGCGTTTTTCGTGTCTCGAAAGCGCGGGTTTAATGGTTAATTTATATATACCATTGTTCTAACATACGTATTTTGACACAAAATTAAACTTTTCTGAAATAAGATACCAATTGTTTTCCATATTTCGATTCTGCTACTCAAATTATGCCTAAATGTAAAATTGGTAAAATGTGGTGCGAAATTTATGGAGAAATTTAAAAATTTACCTTGGGGCATTTTTTTCAATCTGCGGCAAGAATAATTCACTAGGCGAACTTCTTAATATATGGCAACCTTATTTTTCTTTTCCTTCCATTGTGCATGAGCGGAAAAGTCGCATCCTTCTTATTTTCAAATAATTTTAACAAAGTGCCTAAACGCATTTGATGTTATTTTCACTTTCAACAAATATGCCAAATTTCAAAACCCGCCAATACATAAATGCACGTAAATCTTCGAAATTCGTGAATAAAAAACTATAATTTTTTCCAGGTATGCTTAGAAATATATCTATATTAAGAAGATGGTAAACATGTTATAGATTATAATTCAAATCTTTTTACGAAAAATTTATAAAAGTTATTTAAAAATAAAAATTTTAAAAACAAATCATTAAAAATAGTCGAATGTTATTTGGGAAGAACCTAAATTTAGAAATGGGAAAGGGAGAATCAAGTATGTTTAATAAAAAAAGAGATATTAATAAATATATATATATCAGATTCAATTAACATCGAGAAGCTAATGTTTTCAAAACTATTCGTGCGATTTTCACAAAACGTGGCTATTTGTCATAATTTGAGTGATAGAATCGAAATACGGAAATCTGGCATGTCATTTCAGAAAAAGTCAGATTTTGTGTCAAAATACCTATATTAGAACAATGCTAATTATAAATCTAATACATATCATAAGTCGCGCTTTCGAGATGTTTTGTGCGCAGTGTACATATTTTTACCTTACATATGTAATGAAAACCTAATTTAGAGATACTGAAGTGAGAACTCTGAGACATGAAAAAGCAGAAATACTGATGGCGTAGATACTTAATACTTAGAACGTAGAATTCGTAATGACTAAAAACTTTGTAGACGAGGCGGTTTTAATTCCATTTTTATTTAAATTCGCATTTATAACCACAGTTTGTATGTCACTTTAATCATGTCTATTTTCAGAATATTTACATTTTTGAATACTATCGCGATAGGAAGCGAACACAGAGAAATGAAACGGCGTCCACGCAACAACAGAGATACATGCAAAGTAACCGTTTATCCAATATGGTAGCTCACCAGAGAGGAAGGTTTTGGTTTTCGTTAGAAAGGTTTCAGTTCTCAGAGTTTAGGTTCCGAAAAAAATTACGTCATAACCGTTATGCAAGATTTTGGCAGAGTTTAATTTAAAAAGCAAGCAGTCCAAAAATATTATTATAATTTTTAGAATAAAAAGGAAATAACCAAATTAAAAATGAGGAATTAAGAGGCTATTATTAAATTAGATAGTAAAGCTGATTTATATATTTTTAGCTTACATATTTTCATTACATAAATCTGTGTGCGTGTGTAAGATATAAAATGCGTTATTCAAAAGTTAAATTTTAATTTCCAATAGCCTTTAACTCTCCATTTTATTTTTATTTTTTACTCTTTCTGTCTTCAAAGGAGCAACTGCTTATAATGAATGTCTCTGAACTAAGTCATTTCAAAATTAGACCATGCCAAATTATTCTTGCAAGTCACTCATGACACAATTCTTTCTTTACGAATGTAGATAGATGACTTCAGCAACCAAATTAAATCTTTTAGTTGACAGGATAGAGATTTATCGAGGAAAATCTTTCAAGACTTAGCCATTAGCTTATGTATATATAGCGATAAAAAACTCCAGAATCTATTGAGATTGGTTTCTTTAATTAGAAATCAGACGACACTACAATGCCTGTGTTTTTTTCCTATTCCATATTTTAATCTTTCGTGTTTATTTACATTTTCCCAACTTTTTTTTAAATCTACCGGGTGCGTCATAAATTCGTGCAAAGTTAAAAAATTCGTAATAAAATAAGAAATGCACGGAAAAATTTTCTGTTTGCTCCAGTATCGTCAGAAAGACATTGGATTTTTTTCCATGGAAAAAAAAATGCAGAAGTAACCTACAGAGGGCGGTCACATGTCATACTGAGATGTTTTATGCAAATCAAGCTATCAATAGAACACTTGGCTGGAAACGTATCCGTAATTTGAAGCCGGCATCATGCTTTCTTTAACAGATCGAGCGTTGGCGGTTAAATTGTTCTACAAGAATGTTGAATCCACAACTGTTAGATTGCGAATGTTTCGCACGGAGAAATGACTAAAGGCGCAAAAAAGGCCTATTTCATTGAATGGGATAGGGAATTTAGTACGACGTTTTGAGGAAAATGGGAGTTTGGAGGATCGTCAACGAAGTGACAGACCACCCTTGAGAGCGGACTGCATCCATGTGGTACAAAGTGTCATGAAAGATATGGCAGCCGAGACATCAATGAGGAGTAGCAGTGCTCCTGAAGCTGAGAGAAGAACGGGGATTCCGGAAGCGTTGATTCGACCTATTCTGCACGGAATTCTGGATCTGTATCCATACAAAATCCAGTTATTACCGGCAGATGCAGATGCAAGACAAAAGTTTGCTACATGGGCGCTGGCACAAACGGAACGTAACCCACAATGGTTGCTGAATGTCATGTGGACGGATGAAGCTCACTTTTCACTGCATGGTGACGTCAATACGCATAACAGTCGTATTTTTGCGACGTCCAACCCTCGTGAATACCAAAGCCAGCCATTGCATTCTCCTCATGTGACTGTTTGGTGTGGTTTCACCGCGTCTTTTATTCTGGGCCCTTTCTTTTTTGAAGAACCCTGTCCTGTGTCCGGCGTGAAAATCTGTACAGTCACTGCAGCACGGTATCTTAGGCTTTTCCGTGACCACGTTGTGCCTGCATTGCGGGAAAGACATGCCTTACCTATTGTCACCTTTATGCAGGATGGTGCCCCGCCCCACATTTCACGTGACGCCAAGACGTTCCTGTTGGAATCTTTCACCGAAGACCGAGTGATAAGTTGCGGTTGTAAGATTCAGTGGACCTCAAGATTAGCAGACTTGACCCCGGCAGATTTTTGGTTGTTGGGATACTTAAAGTCTCGTGTGTACCGGGACTTCTCAACCACACTGGCGGAACTGAAAAATGCCATTCGACTGACCTTCGCTGCCATCGATGGAGACTTTCTACACTCCGCTGTAATGGGCGCAGTGAGCGCCTGACTTGCCTGTTACCTTGTGGTGGTGGTAATGTTGAACATCTGTTACTATAAAATAAATGCATGGTGTCATGTTTTTGTGATCTGTTTGATTGCCTATTTCTGTTTGTGTGATTTGAATAAAACGTCTCAGTATGATGTGTGAGCGCCCTTTTTGGAAACAGTTTTTTTTTTGCATGGAAAAAAATCCAATGTCTTTCTGACCATATTGGCGCAAACAAGAAAATGTTTCCGTCTATTCCTTCTTTTATTACTAATTTTTGATCTTTACACGAATTTATGACGTACCCGGTATTTCACTACCTTCCTGGAAAATTAAATTTTTATTCCTTAGACTGCCCAGAAATTTATTGTTACTAATTCAGTTCTATATATAATGTATCCTAGCACTGTTTTCAGATCAATTTCATACTGTACAGTTAATGCCACAGCAGTTACATGCAATCATTAATCACCCTAGATCAAAACAATATTTCTTTTACTAAATCCGGTTTTAATATGCACTTTAATAACAGCTATGTAATAAGTTTTCAAGATATTAGCTTAACAATCACTATTCGCATTCTGCCCATTAGTGAGCCTTGTTGACACTAGTAATCAAAATGCTGATCTTTCAGAACCTGCTTTGTCAATCATTCACCTGTTAGCATTCTGAAGTGAATTCCTAAAAGTTTTAATCACCATATGCATACTGTGAGATTTCAAGTATTTTGGTAGGACTCTCCTCTGATTTCTCATTACATTCAGTCATACCAATTCCGTTACAATATCAAAAACACTTTCCTCACCCTTTCAACCAAGAGTACTACATATATTCCCATTTGATCTGACCAAATACTGATGGTCTGCTTAGCATTTAAACACTACTGGATACTAGAAGTTCATGCCGGGTTCAAAACTAGGCGAACAAGCTGGATACATAGTTAGATTTCAAGTTTTTCCGATGTGCAAGGTCAATGCTATACGACAGTTTCCCTTAGCAAGTCCTCCATGATTGCATTCTTTCTTTTACGCAAATAGCCCTTGTGTACTTGATAGCCCTTGTGCACTTATGTACATATTTGAAATCGAGGCGAAGACATTACAACAGTCTTATAGAATTTAAGTCAGATCTGTATAATAGTTTACATTTCTACACAGACAATTAGCATTTCTGTCAATAAGCTGCTTCAGAGCTTTCAAGAAAAGAAATATATTCCCTTAATTATTTGTAACTATTATAACAAATTTCATCAGCATTTCACTGGCTGTCAACAATTTAACAATAACCCATTCTTTGCTAGACATTTTAACGAAACTACGCGTCTTTGTTTAAAGCTTCAGAGTGAATTTACAAGCTTAAACGAAATTAAAGACCATTAAATTAAATCTTAACTTGCTTACGTTTTAGCCTTCTTTATAAATATAAATACTTCTACCTTCAACAAATCCCACATGTCATTTCAAACTTTTAAACGCTTTTATCTCAGACAGAAGGATCTACGTTAAATCCCATATTCGCAAACAATTCCTATTTTGGGTGATTAGAAGCAGGCATTTTTCAAAAAGCTTCTAAAATGATGTAAGGAGGCACTAAACTTTGCCTCATTTTTAAACGTGGTGTCAAGTTTTCAATTAAACTCTGCTAGTGGTAACTTCCGGAATGCGTGATAAAAATATTTTTCCCGTCTCTTAGAATACCAATTAGTTCAAATATCGCCACCGTTACTAAACTTTACCTTTGAAGTTTTCGCATTTATTACATTTCTAGGCAGAAAAGAATGTCGCAAATGCTTCCCAGCATGAGGCTTAGACGGTTTAAGGAAAGAATGTGCCATCATTTAAATCCCAACGAAAAGAAAACACACGATTTCTACGAATGCAAATAAATGAGAGACACTTCTAGACGTTTCTGTGTTGAATTCCATAGCTTTTTAAATTCTGCGAGCAGAAAAAAAAACCTTAATGATAGTTTGTAACCATCTGATAAAAGGAAAACTAGCTATTTTTGCATCTGCAAGAAGAAATATGAAAAATACCTTCCATTAATACACATTAATATTATTGCAAATAACAGGATATTGTTCCTAGTCCGTTGATAACATGTATTTCATTTGCTGCATTTGTTTTCTTTAAAACACAGATGCAATAGAATTGCTTAGTTAAAGAAAGCAAAATATTTTTTTAAAAAATTCTAACTTTTGTTATTTCTTTTCATATTCACACACACACACACATATATATATATTACAATATTATTTTATTTACAAATGTAATTATTCCACGTATTTCCGCATAATATGCTGCTGAATATTGATGAGTACAGACAAAAAGTAAAAAATTTAGAACTAATTTGACACAAAAGATAAAAGACGTGAAATTAAGTTTTGAAGCGCAGAAATTTCTGAAAATGTTAAAGGACTTAAAAGTCTTCAGATAAATTGTTATAATGAAATACTTTAGAATAGTTCATGAGCTAATTTTGTATAGAGGAACGCTGAGGCTTTCAAGTGGAAGGCGGACTTCAGTTGAGTATGCTGTATCCTACTCTTGATAAGGTTATATCAGATTTGAATGAATTCCTCTTCTTTTATATTTTTCTGGTTTTGGTATGTTTTTTCACATTTTTATAAACTTTAGGTTTCAGTTTCACATTTCTTTATTCTTATTTTGCATACTTATAGAATATTTTGAGATTTATTGGTACTGAATTTCATTTCTTTTGGAGCTTTGTTTGAAATTGGCTCTAAATTTCTTACTTTTTGTCAATATAAACACAGACACTTACTTTTAAACATTATTTGCTATTCATTTTGTTTACCAGGATTCTTTTGGCTTAAATGGACTAATGTCTTTCTTCGATGAGTATTAATTGTGACTTATTTTGGATCTAACAAATAATTTGATGCTTACTTGGAACTGAGGTGAAATGCTCTCTCTTAATTTAGTTGTTGTTAACTGACGTAGATCAGTTTGCCCTCTTGATAAGTCGATTAATCTGCGATCAATGACAATAGCAAATTTTTCATTATTTAAAAACTTTTCATTTTAGAACTTATGCAATTAAAGATTTTTCTTAGCAGATTTTTATGTTTTTAAAGGAAAGGAGTTTTAGAAAATACTAATTAAAATTTTGACTAAAACGTTTTTTCATTCTTCGTTTTAAATTGAATTTTCGTTCCTTCGAGATGGTATGTGGAACGTTTTCTTACTATGAATTATTATGAATTAATGGTTTATTACTTTGCAGCTTTAGCGCAAATCATGGGCGTTTTTAATTTACTTTTATTTTGAGTTTGTATTTTATACATATATATATATGTATAAAATACTACTACTTTTGTCTCGTTTGTTTTCAGGCAATCTAAGTATTTGTTATCCTGTCGATTTAAATACATTTTTTCGTGATCCGCAATTAGCTGTCTGTATATAACTCGAATACTTCTAGCTCGTCCTTGGGCTTAAAATCTCAAGGCAAAACAAACCTGCATGAATGTTCTGTACTGGTGTAATTCCCTATCTGTAACTCAAATGCAAGCTGATCTCTCTTTGAAAACCTTCCACGAAGGCATTCCTTCTTTTCTTAGGCGATGCATATCTTAGGCATTTTTTCGGCCGCTTGTGAAGGGGAAAAGTCGTTGAACACTGGCAGTTCGGTCTGAGGTTCGAATTCCATTGAACAGTGCATGAGCGTTTTTGTGCTTTTTCCTATGCGCAAATACAAGCCATTTCGCTCAGAAAGTCCTCCACAAAAGCATTCCTCTCCTTAGGCAGATAGCCCTCTAGTGTTTTGCAGTAATTAAAATAAGGTAATCCAAATATTGATAGATGAACTATCGTGTGCTTAAAGCAAAAATGAAAGCCATACATCAATTATGAGAAAGTTCAAACAATAAAAATCATAAAGTTCAACGGGATTCATTCTCGGTTTAGAGTTCTGAAGTGAATAGCTAAATGTTTAACTGCCACATGCATACTGAGACATTTAAAGTGTTTCGTTGCGGCTATTTTTAAATCCCAAATAATTATTCTGCGATTTTCTTTTATCAGTTAAACTAACTTAATCTGATTCCAAGTAAATATTTTATTATGATTAAAGACGTCGCCATGACTGTGCATATCTAAGTCAATCAAGCTAATAATTTTATCCGCTGTATTAGACCCTTTCCTGAAACTTTTACCATCTGAATTTTTTTGCACGAATAAATGATTCATTTTAGGAAACTAATATTTCTTAAATCTTTAATTGGTTATAAGAGGTTACAGTTGATGCATCAAGCTTCCCGGGTTCAAAAATATTACTTCTCTCTGCAGGTGCGCTTCAACTAAAATGTGGTTACACTTAGAACTTACTCGACTGGATCTCATGGCTTTACCCAGTCAACATTTATGTGAAATAGAATAACAAACGTTATAGCATTTCTTTGTGCATTCTGTCATCATGTAAGTGGTTAGGTCTTTCAGCTGAAAAGAACTGTTTCGAATACCGGAGAGGTCATTGGTGATTTTTCATTTCGCTGCTCTTCCAAACATAATAATTTATTTTAAACATAAACAAACCAATATTTAGTTGAATAAAATATTAGAATTTATGCTTAATTGTTTCAGCATATTTAGTAGTTCAAGAATACAAATTTTAACATTCTTTATGGGGTAGTTTTTGTATACGGCAGCTTCACATGCTCTTTTAAAACACAGATGTGCCTTTTTCTTAGTTACAAAGACAACAAAGGCAGCTTGTTGAAAGCAAATGTTTCAAATTTTTTTATAATAATACATAGCTAAATAAATCTTAAAACAGAAAAAAAGAAGGTTCACTATCTAAATGAAATCTTAGAAACATTTATTATGTATAATTTATTATTTTCTTTTAAGAGGCAGTTATATTTCCCATAAGAACATTCTGCGGGGACTAGGAATCACATAGCTTATTTTTGTTACCTTGTAGCTATTCAATTAACATATTACGTGAAGATTTGGGTCTCTGAAGGAATAATGTTCTTCAGGAAAACAAATAGCAGGACACTAAATTCATACACCTTGCATTTAACAAAGCATTTACATTACATTAAGATTTGAGTCTCTTGGAGAAGGAATAACGTTCTTCAGGAAAACAAACAACAGGGCACTGAGTTAATAGACCCATTTCAGATGCAATATTCATCTTCATTTTGCATTGAACAAGGCATTTACATCATTTTAAGATTTGAGTCTCTGGGAAAAGGAATAATGAATGTCCTTCAGAAAAACAAACAGCAGGATACGGAATTCTTAGACCAATTTCAGATGCAATATTCGCTTTCAATTTGCATTTAACAAAGGATAAACTCTTCATTCTATAAAATTACTAATCATGGTTCATTAAACAGCACCTCAGTCTTCTTTAAAGACTAATAAAATATCATGCGATAATGTCATTGATCACGTAAAAGCTTCATTATTAAATTCATAAACTCAGTGCACATAAAATAATATTGTCATCCTGGATATCTTTCCACAGTTAATGCTAATCCCATTGTGAATATCCGAATGTTAATCCTAATGGTTTAGCAGATCAGATGAAAGTATTAAAATATTATGTCAATTTTTCGAAGACTTCTAAACTTTCAGTTCCTCAAATTATCGGCCCTATCGAAAAAGTAATTAAAATCTCCCCCCCCCGAAAAAAAGAAAGAAACACAGAACGATACAATTCGCCACTTAATTACTCATAACGTAAATTTTAATAACAACTGGTTTGTTCCAAATCTTTATCAAAAAGAAAGGAAGGTCTTACGTGAAATTCATTCTAATCCTAACATTCTAATTTCCTGGCATTGTAAGCTGATAAGGGTGGACAGATCATTGTTACGGACAAAGGCACATATATTGGTGGAGTCACGAAACTGATAAGTGAAGGCCCATATTACACGATCCCTACAGATCCTTCAACTTCTGAAATGACGAAAGTTAAAACCCTTGTTAAATTGTCTCATGTACTGTCCAATCAGTGTAATAAATCCCTCATTATATCTATTGCCTATTGGCTAGGTTTTATGCCCTCCCAAAAGTTCACAATACTGGAATTCCTTTTCAAACTATACTTAGAAAATGCATCTTATACTTTTGCCAAATATTTAGTTTTCGTATTAGTGGATTTAATTCTAAAACGAAATTAATAGCCCTTTTGGGCAAACTGCCCCTTAGGCTAATAAATGCATTGAAATGCACCTGTATCACCAGTCTGTAATATTTAAAGGATGTAAAGGTTTCGTAGTTCGTGATTAACATTTGTCTGAATAAAGTTATTGAATTTGTACAAGAACTATGTGGCAGTGCGCCTTGTACAGTAAATGTGCATAAATTTTAAAATAAATGATTTAAAATCAATCCTTTTTTGCTAAGCATTGCATAATTTGTAGAATAATACATTGTCTAAAAAGGTAGGAAATAAATTAATAGACATATAAATGACTCAAATTATTTTTTAACTCTCTGACCGGCCAAGGTTTTCGCTAAGAAAACATAAATTTCCCTAAACAGCTATGAGAAAAATCATTTTTTTAATTTTAATTTCAAAATTCCACTGGCATTTTATACCTGGATTTAAGTACTTTTAATACATTGCCTTCAGATTAAATTGACGAGAAATATTAATTTTTCATATAGGAAATCATAAATAGAATGAAGCTTCATAGTATAATTCGTACTTTTGAAATATGTTTACACATATATTGGTGAAACAGAATATATTTTAAAACATTATTTGCTATTTTGAATGAGTTTTGGATTGCAAAATATTTGGAGTGTGCGAATTTGTCGTAAACATAATAAGCAAACTTTATAATACTTTTAAACAAGGAAACGTAGAAATGTACATAACTAAAAGTTCAGGAGCATTATGGTATTATTTAAATTCACCCATATGAGAGAAAAATGTTAAGAATACATCAAAATGGAATAAAATAAATAACTTCATTTTGATCTAATTCACGCATTTAAGCTTTTATAGTATATCGGAATCATAAATAATATTTTAAACCGATAAAAGAATTATTTAAACCTATTGAATGAGTGCAAAGAGCTGTGACGTCTTTTTGATTGTATAATACAATGGCCGAAATAGTTAGAAATATTAGATGGTGTACTTAACTTAATAGAAAACAAAAGGCGAAATTTTTAATTGCACAGAATTCGAAATGTTAAAATTGGCAAAATAGAATTAACAACTATTCAGTTACGAAATAATAATATCTCAAGCAATAGCTTTGGAGTAAATAATTTACTAACAGATTTGGCTTGATTAAATATCGTCGATGAATTCGATATATATTGATTTCAATAACTGTTATAACTGCGGATTTCGGGTACCTCTCGCGATGATTAATCTCTTTTCATATCATTTACTTATAAACACTTTAATTTATTTAGAAATTTATAAAAAAAAAAATTTTCGATATAAGACACGTATTAAAATAGTCAAAAACTAACAGACAATTCTCAATAAATAAATTTCCCAAAGCATGTGGTAAACCAACACTAACTCTATCTGTCGTATTTGATTCCATGGAATTGTGATTTGAGAGTGACATTCTTTCGTCCAATAACAAGAGAATTGAAGACTTATTCCACTTAGTTGAATTTAGAAATGTTGTAGTAGGCTATTCTCGTTACCGATGTAATGCACACTTTAAAAATGACATTTGCTAAATATGAATTACTTTTGCTTTATAATAAGAAGTTTAATGGGTCGTTTCCAAGTGGTTACAAACATGGCTCACGGTACTTTTGTACGTAGTTAAGTACATCTCTCCAAAACTTTTATAGACTAAAGTAAATTATATGTTTAAGAAAAATAGAAATGTGTAAAACTACCCAAATAAAATATGTTTACTTAAAACACATGTAGGACTGAATAAATTTTGAGTTTGTCTTTTAGAAAAAAATAGATATAAAAAATATACGTCTCCCAAAAGTTTATAGACAAATGTAGATTTATGCAAAGTGGTTAGCAACAATCATGATGGGGAACTCGAGCCTTTTGTATGATAATGCTATCCTTCAAATCTCATTTAAGAAAGTAAAAAAATATCATTTGAACTGCCTTTAAGTTCGCATAAAGCTACGCAACTTTCTGGTGCTGAAGTTAATATGATTCTTAATTGTAAATTGCACTGTAGGTCTGTTAAAGAAATTTTGAAACTTCCGAATCGACCTATTAGCATGAATTATCGTGATATCGTATGACTCCACATCAGCCAAACCGCGTTCAGGAAGACCCCGAGTGATAGATAACTTCAGCTGTAGGCAAATACCTAATTGGCTTCGATACAGATAAATTCGGTTCTTCAAATTACACTCACGTTTGTGAAAATTGCAACACCAAGAAGGAATCGTCATAATTGAATGCAATTTAATACACAGTTGAGTGGTAGTGGTACAAATAAATGATTAAATGTTCAAAGCAAACAAACAAGAACAAGAGATGAGAATCAGTATTTTGTGTGGCCACCACGCGCCGCAATAAGTGCTGCTACACGACGTGGCATGGAGTCAAACAAAGTTTGAATGTCTGACTGAGGAAGAGCATTCCATATCGTTTGTACGCGTACCCAAAGTTCGTCTGCAGACGCAACAGGACGAGGATCACGAGCAAGACGCCGACCAATGACATCCCACACATGTTCAATTGGCGACATATCCGGGGAACACGCAGGCCAAGGAAGAAGCTGTACCTGCTGCGCTGCAAAGAAGGATTTAACAATCCGAGCAGTATGAGGGCGGGCATTGTCCTGTTGAAATACAGCGCCTGGCAAGCTTTGAAGGAAGGGAACAGCTTCGGGCTGTAGAACTTCACGGATATACCGGTTGCTGTTCAGATTGCCCACAATTCGTAGCAATTGAGATCGTCTATGATATGCTATGGCGCCCCAGACCATAACTCCGGGTGTTCGTCCACTGTGGCGTTCGATAATGCACTCCGGAAGGTGGCGTTCACCGGCATAGCGTCTGACACGAATGCGGCCATCATGGTACCACAAATTAAAGCGGGATTCGTCAGAAAACACGACATGCTGCCAATCAGCACGCCAGTCTCTATGCTGATTGGCCCATTGTAGCCGCAGGCGGCGATGGTCGTGCGTTAGGGGGATCCTGTATAAAGGAGTCCGTGCGCGCAGTCCACACTGCAGCAGACGTCTACGAATTGATGAAGCACACAATGAAACACCTGTAGCTATTGACCACAGTGCTGCCAATTGTCTAGAGGAAGCTGTACGGTCCGTCCGCGCCATGCGGACCAGGTGTCTATCATCGCGAGCTGACGTCACATTTCGGGGTCCACTCCCGGATTTCCGAGTTGTCCGACACTCGTCCGTCCACTGCTTCCAAACGCGCATCACTGTGCTGCTGTTACGCTGCACACGAGAGGCTACTGCACGATACGACAATCCAGCTTCACGAAGGCCGATGATTCTCCCTCGTTCAAACTCTGTAAGTTGTTCAAATCTCGCTCTCTTTCGTCGACGAGGCATAAGTACAGATTGAGTTAACGTTTACCACTAGCAGATAACCACCGATAACCATACACGCCTCGCTACAGCCGTCTATTTATTCGGATCCATCAGCCGTTCAGAGGGCGCTGCTCAGCATACGCATGCGCTACGGATTTGCAATTCTAATCATTTGCATATCATGGGCTACTTTGCATTTCCTGAAAATTTCAGCTCACTCGCGTAAGTCCTTCATGGTGTTGCAATTTTCACAAACGTGAGTGTATTAGGGCTTGTGGATTGCAAATATCTAAAAACACTGTTCGTAGGCGAATCAAGGACTCAATTTATATGCGTTTGTAGAGGCATTAGGTATTTTTGCAAAGTAGGAGCGATACAAAATGAGTAATTCCCTCGCCGGGACTCCAAACATGGTCCTCTCAAATACTTGCCGACCTCCCTGACCATTACACCACGAAAGCGTGCTAAGAATTTGTGAGAAATTCTTTATAAGTTACGTAAAAATGGCTCGATCATTACGGCTCTCAAAGCTTCACATACGAATGAATTTGCAATGGGCCTGTAACTATATGGCGTATAGTTACAAATGAATATCTAATTTTCATATGAAAAAAATGAAATCTATATGGTTTTGACAGGTACTGCCATGATTTACAAAATTGGCCTCGGAGCTACTTGAGTAGGGATAGTGAATGTGAATCTGTTATGGTAAGGGCAGCTTCTATTTTCAACGGGCAAGTGGGTTTCATTTTTCTAGATGGACGATGAGTTTCGTCTAAATACATAGAGACACTAAGAGACCATCTTACGCCATTTGCAGAAAACATTGGAGGACAGAATTGGGTGCATCAGCATGGCAATCTTCCATTCACACCTCTAATGCTATAAAAAATTACTTAGACACGGAAAATGACACGGCTCTTAAGTGACCACAAATTAGCTCATGTTTGAGCCTGATCGGGAACGTGTGGAGTATTATGTCTCTTATGGAGTTTAAGAGAACGGAAGGCAGGTTTCTTCAGCGAATTCCTTAAAAACAACCATCAAGAATGCATGGCGCAATGTGGAACCAAATGCATTACAAAACGCAGTCCTCTCGACGAAGTAACATGTATTCGATGCTATACGGATAATGGAGTGAATTTGAAGTAATTTGAAATTGATCACAAGTTATTAAAATGTTAGTATTCTATAAACTTTGGGGACGCATATTCTTCGGTGTTTTTAACTTTTTATAAAATGCAGACTGCTATTTTAGTTGAATATTTACTGGAATGCAGTTGCATGTGATCTAAATAAACAGATTTTTATTTGGTGTTTGTGTTCCTTTCCATTTTTCTAAAACATGTTGTAGAGACATTAGGTATATTTTAAGCTGGAGTATTGAAAAACGAACAACGCCCCCGCCGGGACCCGAACCACGGATCCCCGGAATACGCGCACAGCGTGCTGATCACTACACCCCGAAGGCATGCGAAGAAGGCGGGAGAAATATTTTATAACGTAATACAGTCGAGGCTATAAAATTTTGGGGCATGGTTTATGTTATTAGAAAGCTAATGTTGCAGAGTTTTTTCAAGCGAAATTTCTTGCACATTCGAATAATAACTTTTCAGTTGTTGTGGGGGATCTTTGAAGTTAGTGATGAAGTGCAGACTAAAAGAGTAATGTGAGCTACATGTGACGCGCAGCTAATAATCACGTTGCATCATATCACATTTATATCGATGTATGGCATCACATTTATATCGATGCATAACGACTGAAATAAAACAAGTCATTAGGCCTTCACAAATGGTTATAAAACATAGTGTATGCATAGTTTATGTTATTGAATGGCTGGACATTTGCGACTTAATGCTACCAACACCCATTGGCCATTTGACTATTTCGTTAATGAGAATTCTGTCAAAGTACACCACTGGGGCGGCCAATTTTATGCACGTGAGAATGGGAATGTTCCGTCTCAGTTTTGACGGGAATATCTCGGGAATGGATTTCAAAACCCCCTTATCTCTTCACCTACAACCAAAAATCTCAAGAGGACTTTCGGCTCGCTAGTCTTGCTTGCCATAATGACACTTTTATATTTTCCATCAGCCAAGATTTCTCCAGAATTCGGACCCAGACCCGCTTGTATGGCAGCTAGCAGCGTTAACCATTATACCGATCAGAACGGCATAAATAAAATTCCATTAATACGTAACTATATCTATATATATAAGTTTAAAATTCTTTTGGGATAGATACTAGAGCAATACTTCATGTTGGCTCGCATAGAACCCACTTTGACGGAGAAGTCGAGGCCATCAATTCAGCAGTTTAACAGCTTTCTGCCTGTCTCTATCCTGTTGATAAGGCTGTAGTTTTATAAACTCAAGTTGTGCTCTTCAGGCCTTAGCGGATAACCTATAAAAACAAAGTCTCGTGTCCAGAGCTGCAGGGAACTGTTGAGCAGAATTCAGACTAAGATTGCTTTCCACTGGGTAGTGACCTTTGGGGAAATGAAATAGCGGACCTTTTGCAAAATAAGTACGGATACTCTCCAAAGGTCTTCCAGAGACCTATCTCTTAACTCTGCTAAACTTGAAATTAATGGAGATTTATAAAACATTCTTTCGTATTGCTGCTGTTAGTGCTTCTGAAAATAAATCACGGAATATGCTATTGAATGCTAACTGTGTCTCGGACTCCTGTGGCTGTCCCTGAGTTTAGACTATTGACTGGACATAACTGCCTTGGTGCTCATTTATTAAGTTTTAATCCTACTTCCTCACCACTATGTGATTTGTGTGATTCTGGACAAGTCATCGACGCTGCTGATCTGGACGTGTGCCCTGCACTTACGAGTTTGGACTATAATGTAAAGAAGTATTGGGGAGCTCTTTGTCTAGTGACCTGATGGTCAATGGACAGACATTTGATAAATAAGATACTAAAGCAATAGACTGATTACATTCAATATTATTCAGCATTATCTTTTGGCGTTTTTCTAGAATTTTCTCAGCAACTTGCAGTTGTGCTGCTTTTAATTTTCAGCATTGCTATTTAATTATTAGGAAAACGTCTCAGAAAATTATACATGAAGCTGTAAGCAGAACGTGTTTATTAAATAGAAAACCGATGACTGATTAAAAATTTTAAGAATGCTTAGTTTTAGTATACTGAGTAATGTTACTGACAGAAATTTGAATTATTCTTCATAGGACATTTACACAAAAAATATAATCATCTTTGTCGAAGTTTAACAAAAAGTGTAATTGTATTTACTCCATCTGAACGATAAATTACACATTTCGCTGGAGATTAACGTGCAAAAACATCAATAAATTCTATAGTTAAGTAAATTTTCTTAAATTCGTTATGAAGCAAAAAGAAAATTTGAGTCAGGAAAAGGAAAGATTTGAAGTTTTCTTTTTACAGCCGAGAGATTATATTAAAAAAATATAGAAGCTTACGTTGTAAAGAACGTTACTTTTGAAAAAGACTAAAAAAATATTTATTACCAAATAGAAAATGAATTATTCGTCAATTTAAAAGAATTAAATTCAAATTTTCCAAGAAATTGGGAAGACAAAAATGTTCATTTTTACTTTAAAATAGCTTATTTGAGTTTCTCAATATTTTCAATACTTTCATTCATTTAATAGCATTTTCCTAGAAAATCAACAATAAAGATTTTTTTAATCTTACCGTCATAATTCTGTTGGTCTTTCATCATAAAATCAGCATTATCTGTAAAAGAAAAAATAGATTAATATAAACATCGGAATTAAGTAATGAAACATTTAAAAATTATTCCATTATTAATTTGCATAATTACACTAAATATAACACAGTAAAATTGAACTTAAAATCTCAGGTATGTAATACACTCACTTCCAAAAGTTAAGCACAAAGATGTAAAATGCAAAAAAATCAACAAATACTGCTTTGATTGACACAAAATTCGGCAGGAAAGTAGCATATATATTTATGCATAAAACAAAATCAATAATTATATACAGAAATGCAAACAATATTTAAATTTTGTGAGTTATCAGATAATGACATACTGGAGACTTAAACAAAATTATGTATAAAGTGAAATAAACAGCATAAAATGAAAAAAGGACATTAATAGGGTATGTGATCCCCCCTCATCTGTATACAAAGTTTACACCTTGTGAGCATGCTTTCAATTAGGTAGTGAACCACCACAGAATTAAGCAATCGCCATTTTTCTTGTAGAGCAGTTTCCAGCTCAATAAGAGTGACTGGAGGTGGGAAACGTGAAGATACAGCACGGCGAGAGCATCCCAAAGATTTTCAATGGGATTAAGGTCGGGCGAATATGCTGGCCACCCCATACGCGCAATCCCTTCACTCTCCAGGAAGTCATCGACGATGTCAGCTCTACTGAGACGTGCGTTATCGTCCATTAAATGAAAAGTAGGGCCAACTGCTGCAGCGTACAATCTTACAATGGGTTCTAGGACTTATCTCGGTACCGGAGAGCCGTCAAAGAACCCCGTTTAAAGATGTGCAGGCCGGTGCGGTATCCTAATGAAAATCCCTGCCCACAGCATAATGCTTCCGCCTCGGAATGCATAATGTTCGGTGATGTTTGGGGACTGATTGCGCGTTCGTTGTTCACGCCATATCCTTATACGCTTGTCATCTGGCTCCAGAGCAAATGTTGACTCATCAGTAAATATGACGTTGCCCCAGTCAGACACATTCCAATTGACATGTTCCCGGCAACACTGTCATCGTCTCCCTCTTGATTGGACGAAAGGAGGAGCACAAACTCCAGGTACACGAGCGTACTGTCCACTCATATGTAATCTTCGGAGTACAGTAGCTGCAGATGTCGCCTTGCCAATGGATGCTGTAACGATAGATGTCACACATGTGGAGGTCGCTCTGCGATTCTGCTTGGCTACAATACCAATATATCGATCTTCCGCGGGGGTTGTAACCCTTGGGCGACCAGCTACAGGCCTTCGGACAACTGTCTGCGTGGTTTGGAATTGTTTCCAATAACGTGAAATTACAGAATGATTAACGGCGAAGAAAGGAGCAGCATCTGTGATCGACTGTCCTGCTTCAATGCGTCCCACAGCGCGCCAGCGCTCAGAATCTTCCATTCGTCTTCTGGAAGTCATAGAAACACGTACGTCTTGAAAACAAATTGTGCGAAAGTTTTAAACACCTTCTATGATCACTTACAATCAACTTCTGGAACCCTTCATAAAAGTGACTTCATATAAGACTGCCTTTTTTGCATATTTCTCGACATGAAAATGAGATTGTCTGTTACCTAACATATTTGCACACTTCCATCTACCTCTGCAGCGGATTGCATCGTCTTCAATTCTGTTTGGCTTCCGAAAATTAGCATTTTCCTCTCCGTGCTTAACTTTTGGAAGTGAGTGTGATTTAATTCAAGTGCATGAATTTTTTATCAGTCTACATGACTGCACAAATTCGAAGATAGGAAGAACGGTGCGAGGTTTTCATAGAAGCTGACTGCATTAAGATACTGAACTAACTCAGCAGTAAAGACAATATGAATAACGCTGAAAAAATATAACGAATATCTTCTTTTGTTAGCAAGAACCTGAATAATTAAAGTCATAGCATTCTTGCGTGCGTATGGGCTTTTAATGGATTAAATGCACACAGAATACATGATAGCTTGATAGAATTTACTGTACCAAAAGAAACACTTTACAGTTCTATAACGTTCCGCAAAAATACTCGTACAGCTCTTCTCATTAAAAGATAGCACAATAAATAGTTACCAGTTAAAACCGCTAAGGATGCTAAACACAACGTAATGCAAATCGGATCTAAAAGGCAGAATTCTAGCACAGATTCCTCAATACTCCGAATTCAACATTGAACTAAACAACTGATAAGTGATGCTGTCTCCCGGCTTATATAATTTTCCATTGGCCGCCCAAAAATGCCTAGAATAAAAATTTAGTTTTCTCATTTTCTTCTAACCTGAGAATTTCATCTTCAAGAATTACATTTGAGAGGCGCTAAATATTTAAAAGTTTGTTTACGATTCAAATTCGAGAAATTTAGTGTTCGTCCCATTTTTACCAACAACGCTGTAAGGAACTTTATCCTTCCTTACCGCATGTCTTTGTTACGTAACTGTTACGTATAGCACGTCCGACTAGCATTCGGAAGATCCTCAATTTGAATCTCAGGAAAGACACAGTTGATTTTCTCATGTTGCCTATTCCGCATACATATCTGAAGATTCTACAAAGCAGACAGAGTCAAACTTTGTGGAGAGATAATTCGTCACTACCTGGGTTTGACGAATAGGTGTCTTTCCTTCCTGGTTCCTATTTAAGTGGGGAGAATATAAGGAATTTCCACTTTACCTCTTACATGCCTTTACACTATAGTTGGTACCGCGTCCAGCTCCCAAGCAAAAGATCCGGATTTCGAATTCTACTTAGAGCATATTTGATTTTTTGTGCTTCGTGCTTTAAAAAAGGTCTAGCATACCGAAAAATTTAGATTCAAAGGATTTAATTTTACTTCTTGTGTGTTTAGTAATATTTAGTGTGAGATACGTTATAAGGTATTTCTCCCACCTTCCTCGCATGCCTTCGTGGTGTAGTAGTGGTCAGCACACTCGACGCGTAACCGAAAGGTCCGTGGTTCGATTCCCAGTGAAGGCGTTGCTCGATTTTCATATCTCCTGCTTCCGAAATAACATAATATCTCGTCAACGTTTCCAAATTAAAGCCTCGCATTTGCTTATGATTAAATTCAGATTTTAAATTTTTCTCTGAGAGCAAAATATAATACAGATATTCTCTAGTCTTATTATTATTTTGATGTGAAGGATTTGAAGTTGTCCAGAGCCTTTTAGAATTAACATTTAAACAACTTTAGGATTCTTTTTATCTTAATAAAGTAATCGTGCTAAGCATAAGTCTAATGCCGAAAGGTCTTTATCTAAAGGAAATTTGGAATTAACTTGTTAGAAGAGACATCTGCTGCTAAATTGTCATGTTGTCTCGAACAGATTTTATTAAATTATAAACTAATTTTAAAATTTAGTTCTAACTCTATATTTTCTTTAAAAAGATTTGTTTAAATTTAAACCATTGTTTCAGCGGTAGAATTTAAAAAAAAAGTGAAAAAAAGATGACAGAATTTGTAAAATTATAATTTAAAGAAATTTAAAATTCATATTATTTGCTCGAAAAGTTAAATTCGAATAGTCTATTACATTCAAAATGTATTTTTCAAAGAGGAAGCTTAAGCTTTTCTATCGCTTGTATAAACCCCTGGTATTTACATTGCATTAAGAAAAAAATGAACTTCTGAGATAGGATCTTTTATCTGGATCAAGCGGTAAAAGTTTAAATTCCAATCTAATTTCCTACAGTGTTCTTTTCACGATGTTCTGAAACTCTGCTTTATTCGCTTGAGGCTACACTTCATACAGAAACATTGGCAAAATTCTTCGCTTTCTTTTGCGATATTTTTTATTGCTCTTTACTGTAAACTTTGACTATTTGCTGGAACATTTCATCCCAGAATATTTTTTTTACTGACTGTCTTGTTGTATCCATAGCTCGAAGCAAATGGCTACAGGTTTGTTTGCAAATAACTACTTGCGCTACAGCGCTTTGAGAGGAAATAGCTTGCTTAGGTGATTATGTTTGATGAAATAATGTGAGAATTAAGGATTAACTGTTATTTGGCATTACAGTTGAAATTTCGCTGTTATGTAAATTTTATAAATGATAACGTTTTATGCATTTCATAAAAAATTATGCAGACGCAGCTTTAACAATGAAATGTTTGTTAAATGTGTTACCAGGAATAGTGCGAATCATATCAAGTCTCGTAGTTTGCAATACATGTATGATTTTAAGTTAGTTTTTTGAACTGAAACTTTTGCATTTATTGTTTAAAGACCATAGCAGTAAAATTTTTTTACAAATAATTATTTAATTTGTTCTCTTTTTTAAATATTCTGAATCTTCTTTTCTGATTTGAATTTTGGAAAATATTAAATTCATAATTCGAATTTTTTACAGCATCGTGAAATGATTTAGAAAATCGTAGATTACAATATTTACCATTTACATTAGAATAGTTATATTTAATAGATTTTAATATTTACCATTTACATTAGAATAGTTATATTTAGTAGATTATCATACACTCATGGACAAAAAAATTAGCGCACCAAGAAATAATTGCGGGATCGTAACGAAACTTGCAATGAAGGTACACGTCGAGGAGATATGCAAATGATTCGAAATGCAGAGTGACTGCGCATTACGTATAGCCGGTAGAGGGCGTTGAACGTCGTACTCTGTGGAGTATAAAACAGGTAACCAAAGCTTGTTTGAGTGTGCTGAATCATTTACAAAGGAAGAGCTGAGATAGACATGCCATTACGCCGTGTTCGAAGACAATATGAGCAGTTGTCGTAGTTTGAGAGGGGAAGAATCGTCGGGATGATGGAAGCTGGGTGCTCAGCTAGGCGAGTAGCTCATCAATTATGCCGCTCTGATTGTGTTGTGAGGAGGTGTTGGGACCAGTGGACCCGAGAGATGTCATGTACACGAAGACCAGGCTCAGGGCGCCCTCGACAGACCAGTCGTCGAGAAGACCGCCACATCGTAAGAAAATGCACGCGTACAGCCAACTGCTTCATCGTCCGCCATCCAGGCACAGGTAGCACCTTCACTAGTGGCTCCTGTATCTTCTCGAACCATACGAAAGCGCCTGGCTGAAGGACAGTTGGTATCGCGGCACCCATTACGTGTGCTGCCCTTGATGCCCACCCATCGACGCCTTCGTTTGGAGTGTTGTCGAGCACGAGGAAACTGGACTGCAGCGGAATGGAACCAGGGCGTCTTTAGCGACGAATCCAGATTCAATCTTGGCAGTGATGACAGTCGTGGTCGTGTGTGGAGGGCCCGTGGTGAACGTCTCAATCCTGCCTTTGCTGTACAACGACATATCGCTCCCACAGCTGGTGTGATGGTATGGGATGCCATTGCTTACAATACACGGTCACCCCTAGTATACCTCCGTGGTACCATGACAGCCCAGCGATATGTTTATGAAATCCTGCAACCACATGTGTTGCCACTCATGCAACGGCTTCCAGGAGCCATTTTTCAACAAGACAATACTCGGCCTCATACGGCAAGGGTGTCAAAGAACTGTCTCCGCACTGTTACTACCCTTCCTTGGCCTGGTTGATCTCCAGATTTGTCTCCAATCGAGCATATCCGGAATCATTTGGGACGAGGAGTTGGGCATCGCAAGAGTTTGAACGAACTAGAGGCAAGGTTACAGCAAATATGGAACGAAATGTCTCAAGACATCATACAGAACTTGTATGACTCAATGCCCGATAGTATCGCATTACGTGCATTCGCGCCAGAGGGGGTCCAACGGAGTATTAACTCCTCCGTTCTTTTGCCTTTTTCTCTGAAATAAATTATCCTTTTTCTTTGATTTTCTTATCATTTACTTATATCAAAGTAGTTAGTACGTATGTAAAATTTCGTTTCATTTTGACGACTCCATCTTGGTGCGCTAATTTTTTTGTCCATGAGTGTATTTACAACATGTACACTGCGCAAAAAAAAAAATAGCACAATTGTATATCTTCCGCTCTACTGGCCCGATTGACGAAATTCAAATTGCGTTTTTCGTATCTGGAAAGCGCTACATAGGATATATATTACATTTATATATAGCAGTATTTATGTATATGACACAAAATCGAACTTTTTCTAAAATGGCATGCCAATTTTTTTTTTCCATATTTCGATTCTGCGACTGCAATTATGCCAAATTTTGCAAAAATCCCACAGGTAGTTTTTAAAAAATTAGCTCTCCAAATTGGAGATCCTCATTGTTAATGGAATTTGATATATAGTTTTTAATACCTCTTTTTATTAAATCTATTTGATTCTTTCTTCCAGAATTCGAAATTTGGACTTAATTCAAATATAATTCGCAAATTTTCTATGATTTATTTTTAAAACTTGTAGTTTTAAATAATTTTTATAAATTCTTCTAAAACCTTTTGTATTATAAACTATGAAAATTTTAACATCGTCTTAAAATAGATGTATTAATTTTACGCAGACTTGCTATGTATTAATTTAACAAAAAATAGAAAAAAAAAAAAAAAAAAGAAAAAAGAAAGAGTTTTTTTATTCAAAATTTCCTAACGTAAGCGTGAATTTATACATTGGCGTGTTTTGAAATTTGGCGTATTCGTTACAAGCGATAATAAAGCCAAATGTAGTTTACACACTTTGTTAAAATTACTTGAAAGTAATGAAAGTGACCTGTTTTTCCGCTCTTATACAATAAAAAAATGCAAGGAAAATAGGTTGCTATAAATTAAGAAGTTCGCCAAGTGAATTAATTATTCTTGACGTAAACTGAAAAAAATCCACTAAGGTAAATTTTTAATTTCTTCCCAAAAATTACAGAATTTAACATCTAGGCATAATTTGAGTCGTAGAATCGAAATATGGAAAAGCACTGTAATCCCATTTCAGAAAAAGTCGAATTTTGTGTCAAAATACCAATGTTAGATTAATCCTACATATAAATGTAATATGTATCCCAAGTCGCTCTTTCGTTACATGAAAAACGCAATTTGTATTTCGTCAGTCGGCGTAGTAGAACTGGAGATATAGAACTGTCCCATTTTTCATTTCCGCAGTGTATAGCTGAGTGTATTAAAGTATTAAAATGGGTTGGAAGTAGCTAAAATTAACAAGCCTGTACATTGTATTAATGTACAGGCAAATAAATGGAATATTAATAATATCCTACTCTTGATTTGTAACCACAATTTTGAAACAAAATTAAATATTTTACGTCAGGAAGCATCATTTTGCTTAGTATTAAATGCCACACTACGTGGGGATTTATTATTTAATTATATGGTAATTTTGCAAACTTGTGATACTTCTTCAATACTCATATTATAATTCTGGTTTTCATCTTTATTTCTGTGCGGAGAAAAGTACAAAGAAGTGGGAGAAGACCATTCTTTAGAAACGGTTTGGCAATTTATATCCCGAAGGCGGAAGTTTGTGATTGTTACTGTTACGCCGTTCTTCATTCGCCTACCCATAACTGAACCTACAATATAGAGTTAATGGGTATCCTTCTGACTCTACTTCGAAGACAAAGTAGAAAATTCTCGCTATAACTTTAAGAATAAATGTTTAAGAATAAATGTTTAAATAACCTTTTTATTTAAACTAAATTAAAACAAATGCATGCACTTCGTGCTCAGAAATCACCAGCACTTTTGGCTACGAAAATTAATACAAAATAAGAATGTAACACATCACTAGCAAATTAAGGTATCTAATGACTGACTTAGCTTAATTAACGCTAAATCGGCTGCACACAGCAAAGCCGAGCCGAGAAATATCAATATAAAATGAAAGGTGTCTAACACAGGCTAGAGAGCTAGTTTCAAAATCGCAGCATAAACTCGAACAAAGTCCGCTACTACTCTTTTCGAACTCTTGAAAGGCAGCTTAAATACTACTTCTGAAACGCGTTTAGAATTTGCATTTAATTAATTTAATTGCATAAAAATTTACATTCCGACAGGAAACTGAAATCAGGAGGGAAAGAAGAGGAAAACTAAAAATAATTGGTTAAAAAAAATAATGACCTTTCAACACAAGACTGCAAAACTAAACGAATTGGTTTGAAAATCTAATGGACAGATTTTAATGAAATTTGGTATGAGCATATACTTGTAATAGAGAAAGAGATGTATCATACAGATGTTGTTTTACCTGAACATGATTTTCAGCAAACCTCATCTGAAAGCTTTCAGATTTTATGATATTATTTTCTTTTATTTTAAAATTTTCCGAAATCTTTCGTGAACAAAAAAAAATATAAGAAGTGTAGGATTGTTTTCAAAAGTTCATGTAGAATAATGTTAAACGCGAAAATAAATTTCTCTCCTAAACGTGTGACTTGCAGGACCAGCGCGAGGTGATACTGGCAATCCTGAGAGATTGAAATCGCAGTAACTGCATTCATGTTTTAATGAGCGATTAGATTTTAGAGCAGTTATTGTTTATGTTTCGAGTTAAAATATTTGGTGGTTTCTTAGGTTTGCGAGTTTAAAGATTCGAACAAGCAAAATGCCTTTAAGTTTCGAGTTTTCAGTATTCGAAGTTCCATTTCGAAGGAAAAACTTTGAACTGAAAGATCTTAATGGAGTGTTTTTTTTATATTCATAAAATCATAAATTTTACTTTGTGTTTCCTTCCATGTTAAGTTATCCTGTATTCTTAGATTACTTCAAACGTAAATAAATGATCTTACCTAACTAAATTGATACCAGTATTTCTTTCCTGTTAGCTTGATAACTTTTCTCCACACATGATGTCAAATAGTTGAACTCTTAATGTTTCATTATACAGCACTGCGTATTCAGTACGTGTGCACTATTTGGACCATAATTTCTATGCTGAAATTATGTTTCGCTTTTAATATTTTATGCACATAATTTTCTCTGATTTTATCTACCTACAATGCAATGCTTAGGTTCTGTAATTAACTTTCTCGTTTCTAGCCACTAAATGAGCTCGGTAATTCAGATACTCTATGCTACGTGCTGCAATTAGTAGCTTAGAAAATTGATATGATTTCAAATTTTAAATTGTTATACTTATTCAAATATACTGCACTCCACAATTAATCCTGATGGTAACTGAAAACGTTTTTATAAAACTATATCAATTAAAGAATTTCGCCCAGTAGCACAGTTGCTTTATACACGGATGGCTAAAATGTTTTAGGACTTAACTCATAAAGATGAATGCAATAGTTTTTTATCAGTTATTTTACATACAACCCTCGAAGTTATACATTGTCGGTTGGCCCTATCCACAAGCCTTTCGATGACGAACTGGACCTCCTGTGCTGAAATGCCTTTTAGCTCTCTGGTAACGTTATGTTGGATAGTTTTGATATCGTCGAATCGATGTCCTTTCAGGTTTAATTTCATTTCTCGAAACAGGATACAGTCTGGTGGTGATAAGTGCGGAGAATAAGGGTTATAGATCAGTTACTTTGGCGAAAACCAAAAAATAACCTCCGTTTTGAGGGACGGTATATCATCATGCAGCAAGAATCAATTTCTGTTTGTATGAAAGTATGTGCACCCACGTGCGATGTGTTTCAATTGCCGAACTAGTACACCTAATTAAAACGCCACATTCATTGTTTTTCTTTTATGAACGAATTCCTGGTTAATGAAACCTCTGCAGTAAAGAAAAAAAAATCCGCCGCCCAGATGGTATAGTGGTTAGGGGAGCCTGACTGCGATACCGAAAGCCCGGGTTCGAATCCCGGAGAAGGTATGGATGTAAAATTATCTATTCCTTCATAGAAGGTAACGGTAGCCGCCTGTTAGGTGACTTCACAATAAAATGGCCATCATTTCAGGCCTTTTGGGTGGTTAGTGCCGTTACAGGTAAGTACCTGCCATTAGGGAAAGGAAACAAAACTCCACTAACACTGACCTTTGTCATGGATTTTTAAAACGAACTTTATTTGACTTTGGCGAGTTTTGGCCAGCCCCACTTTGTATCTGTCTCTTGGTTTCTCGAACGTAGGCGAAACACCACGAAACATCACCTGTGATCATTTTTTTAAAAAGTCTGGATCACGATTTCGCTTGACAAGAAGATCCTGAAAAGTGGTAACTTGATCATCATTATGTTCCTTTGTTAATGAATGCTAAACAAAATGTGCATACAATTTCCTTTCTTCATAAATCTGAACCAGTTAGTGTATAGACGGTTGCCTTATCAATGTTTAAATGTTTTGCAAGCATTCTAATCGTTAACTGACGAACTTGATCGAACGCAATACAGACAGTTTCTACGCACGAGACAGTTCGGCCCTTGTGAGAGGACGACGTTCCGTCTTTCGTCCTGTATTACATTATCTCTATCCTCTCAAAATCTAGAAAACCACAAAAACAGATTACAGCGTGATAAACATTCTTCACTGTGTTTTCAGCATCATTTGATAAATTTCGCTCTCAGTTTTGCCCCTTTTAGAACACAATTTTATCGCTCATCTCCGTTCCAAACAAGATTCCATTACATAACATACAGACACCAGATGATAAATTTCATTTTAACAACTCACTTCGTCCTTATATGATTAGCATACTGGAATTAATTTTTTTATCTATATAGTTCTGTCTGTTGCAAACAGATAGCGCTCTTCATAAAGTTAATGTTCGATCAGTCTTATAACATTTTATCAGACATTGTAACTTTATTAATTCCACATAAAATGGAATTAGTTCAGTTCAGATTTTATTGTAAAACGAATGAACCTCTGATATTGATATGCAGTTTAAAAATATACAGTTAAAAACAGAAAAATGTTTCAGCATTATGAAACTTTACTTTGATCCATTATGTTTTGAATCACAAACAATGAAATTATAAATTGGTCTACAAATGGTGTACAGTAATTTTAAATTGATACATTAATTGATTTCTTATAAGACTATCCTGAATGATTAAAAATATTTTCCAGTTTTATCTATATGACTGGAATTTAATATTATAATTATCAAGTATATGTAATGCATTAAAATATTGTAATTATGAAGTATAAGTGACATTTTAAAATCCAAGATTTGTTAATTCGAATCTATAAAACATATATAATTTATAACATCGATGGCTTCTTTTGCATGGAAAACAAAGTATAATAAAAATACTTTTTGAAAAAGATTTATCCTTACAGAATGAATGAAAACGTAAGCCGTTTAAAATACTTTCGCACACTGTATTGGTCTAAACGTTTGTCTCTCTGATGAATAGAGATACTTATTTTATATTAAAAGAATGTGTGTTCGTAATAATTTACAAGAAATTATATCTATTCTAAAGCTAGCTCACGTCATTTCTAAATATTTTAGGAAATCAATAAAATCGTGCATCATCGTGAAATAGCTTTTGTATGAATTTATCAAAACAAAAAATGTTAAAATATTTCCCCCCTCTTTAACAACAGAAGGAATTGAACATTCTTTTTTTTCTAAAATTTCAGTTTGTTATATAAAAGCTGCGCAAGGAAAGTGAAGAATTTATGTACTCCAGCTAAAATATCAAAGTATCAAAAGGAAGAATCACACGTTTGTTGAGCATTCCACAGACAAAAATCAAAATTGCGTAATATGAGACATAATATCAGGAGAAAAAGTGAATCAAAATATCAGGAAATGTGTACAATGTATCATTTCACCGTACAAAAGTAACAGAAACTGAACAGGAATATTTTTCTTTTATTTTTATAAAAAGATTCGATAGTTCCCAGGATATTTCTTACTATTTCGTTTCACCGATTTCAATGCTCTTCTCAAATTTTTACCCAGAAATAAAGAAACCAAAATACGAATAAATCAAAACTGTTTATTGCTGACTTTCCATTAAAAGAGGTAAAATTGTGGGATGAGTCAATTGTAAAGTAAATCAAATTATAAATAAATAAATTAATTAATAAAGATATTTATGATAATTAATTGTCTTTCGTTTGTTCATTGATGCATACCATATTCGTTGGCAACTTATTTCACAGTTGTTCAAAATAGGTTTCTCTTTTTAAATCCATTATTTAATTTTTCTTCTCTCTGACAAAGTTTTGCTCATCTAATTCGATTCAGCTATGTAATTGTAATCAGATAAGCAATATGAGAGAAAAATCATGTATTTCTTTATGATTTTCATCGGTTACAAGCTTTTAAAATTTACTTCCCATTACAAAAGATCCCAAAACAACCAGCAAATAATGATTTTATTTTTATCGTCCTCTAAGCATTTACTATGTTAATAATTATTTGAAGCTGGAAGGCAGGATTTCTCTTTCTTCCTGTCTCTCTATATAAAAGTATAGTTATACATATATATATATTAATCTAATGTTCTTTAATTAGCTTAAAAGTTTCCAGAGTTCTTTTAAATTAATGGAAAATTTTAAGCCATAGAAATGAAATTTGAGGTTTCCATACTTTAGGTTTGATTGTGTATTTGTTGCTTATACAAAATATATTTAATGACTGTAAGTAGAATTTAATATATATATATTCATTGCCTCCTAGTTTAGAGTTTTAATATTTTTATGTCTGCAATCATTAGTTTCAAATTTTACCTAGTACGGAAACTCTAAAATGTACAAATGAAAATTTTGATGCACATTTTTCACACGCTATATTTTCACTATCCTTGATTGTAACGTCGAGATAAACAACTAACGGTCTACAAATTTCTACAGAAAGTTGTGAATTTTTATCGCTTCATTTATTTTTATTTTATCTATTATAATTTCTTTTTCTTTTATCATTTATTTTCTCTTTGTAGAGACATTAGGTATTTTTGGAGCAAGAGACATGAAAAATGAGCAACACCTTCGCCGAGAATCGAACTACGGACCTCTCGGTTACGCGTCGAGCATGCAGATCACTACACCACGAAGGCATGCGAAGAAGGCGGGAGAAATACCTTATATACTCTCCCTTTTAAAGAGCGACTGGAGTGTTGGGGACCCAATCGCCAAATCGCGGTGGTGGAACATCATCATCCACCACCTTTTTAGTTCGGGCGCCAGTGTAGAGACATTAGGTATTTTTGGAGCAAGAGACATGAAAAACGAGCAACGCCTTCGCCGGGAATCGAACCACGGACCTCTCGGTTACGCGTCGAGCATGCAGACCACTACACCACGAAGGCATGCAAAGAAGGCGGGAGAAATACCTTATATCTTCATGAAGCTTCCCAGTCTTCTTTTATTGCTAAATCCGTTTCGAAACTGCTATTGTACATTTTTCAACAAATAAAAAAAAATAAGTAAATAAATTTTACATTACCCCAAAGGTGCGTATTTTTCTTTCATTTTCGCACACATACACGATTCGAGAGAATTTCGTTTAGTGCACCTTTGGCCTAAAAATATTTAAAAACAGTATATCTTCACAATTTCTTACAGACAGTTCCGTGCGCTGGAGATAAAATGTTTCATTCCTCATAGTGTTTCCACTGCTCGCTTTGCAGTCGTTGAGTTTGTTAATTAAAATTTGTCAAAGTTTTATAAAATATGAAAAAGATAATGAAACTACTTGGAAATTCAGAAGTCGGGCTTCTGTGTGCCCATATTCATTTGGAGGACAACGTTATTTAAAATTTTATGTCTCTAGATACCGTTATTTTTTCACAATGCCAAAAACGTATGTACATTTATGCAGATATTTCATTCTTTAATTTTTTTAAATACAATAAAGGGAGATAATATTTGGTAGCAACAGTTTGAGAACTAGTTGAATGCTTTTAGTGATTCGATGGAAAATTTTCGTTTCGAGACTAAAAGCCCTTCTGGGATAATGCCTCTTTACAGTAAAACTAAATTGTGCTCCCGTTTTATTCCCTTCATTGAACTGTATTCTAAAGCTATGTATCGTAATATTACACAGCGAGATCGCAGCGTACATCGAGAACGTTAGGCACTATACCGCTGATATCTATTAGCTATAGAAAACTGTGGTAAACAAATGAGTGCGGTTTTACATGATGAAAAGGAGAAGGATTTCACATGTTTTTTGACATTTTCGAATTTTATTTATTGAATAGAATTTAGATCATTAATTCTTGAAAGTGGCCATCCCGATCACCGGACCTGAATCCTATTGAGCAGGTTTGGGATGTTTTAGGAAGATGTATACCTGCTGTCAGTTTCCCTCTTCGCACTCTTGCCACGCTTGTACCTGCTTTGTGCTGCATAATTGATAGCATCGCACATCTCTGTATCCGTTGCATTATTTCTAGGCCAGATCGTACTCCATATTGCAGGTACATGAACATGAAACATCTAATTGGTTCATTTTATGCATATGCTAAAGTCTATAACACAAGAATTGTCTGGTAATTTCTTTTCATGTTATTTTACACCTCACTATGTGTTGTATATTGTGCGCCAGTTTCATGAAATTCTACATCTAAATTTCTGAGTAACTTTTTGACTAACCTTTCGTCATTTTTGTGATTTTTTAAATAATGGTAACCAGTGTATTTGTAAGTTCTTTTGATCCAAATTTGTGATCCATATTGTAAGCAACCTTCATTATTTATATTTCATTTTTTTGATGGCGATATGGCTCACGGCGAATCAGCTGCTGGAGGATAGTCCTTTCGGCGAAAGGGTGAAATCGAAAGGCTGACAGGAAAAAGGTGGCGACGGAAAGTCCTAGACTCTTAAAATCAAGTGTCTGGTTTGGCTTTGTCACTTCAAGAGTTAGTGTACAAATTTCATTTTGAGTCACTGGATAGAACTGTGTATAATGACGTCATTCAGCAGTTTACTGTATTAGCTGAAGAGAAGTGAGCCATTTTTACTGGTTTCAGAAAGGTGAAGCAACTTGCTATATGTCTAATAAGCCACTGCTATTTCTCACAGATGTTTTGCCCGACTGTTCTACTTCGGAAGGATTTTGCTGCTAAGATCCCAGAATGTTCCTCCTCGGATTTGTGCCTTTGACGTCATCTAGTACACGTTTATGCGAGAAATCTACACTCTATTGGTGAACGCAAAACCAAATTTGAATATGAAATTAAGTTTCCGTATTTTCAAAAAAATGACCACAAGCTTGGAATGAGGCGTTCATGCAGGAAGTTTTCCAAATTTGAGTGCATTATAGATGTACGTATTCAAAGAAATATGTCTCATTTTGAACAATTACTGGGAAGATGTTCATTGTTTTGACTTCCTTCTTTCTCAGAATAAGTTATTTCTTTAATTTAGTTTACTCTTATACGTAGTTTGATTCAATTAAGTATATTTGTAGTAATATATTTTTAGTTGGTTTGAGCTACTTTTCGATCACTAGTAATAGAAATATTTGGTATTTATCATGAAGCATATGGCAGTTTCCAGTTAAATTTTACAAGATGCCTACCAAGGGGCCGATCGATTAAATTGCTGAACACTGCAATTTTGACTCAGGGTCAAATCCCAGCGAAGGGGCAGGCTGAATATTTTCTTCTACACAATATATTTAGTGTGATTATAAACAAATTTTCTTAAGAAAACCTTCCACGAACGCATGCACCTCTTTGCTAAATAGCCCCTCGTGTGCTGCATTTTAATCAATTAATCATTGATTCGTTCTACGGAAATCAACCATACGTGTTAATAGATTTTGCAAAGTATTATTAATGTAAATATAAGACGTACCGATGTCAGAAATGCACATATTGATGAAATATAGCATGTAGCTACCCTTAATTAATTATACAATAGTTATAATATACATAGCCATCTTTTTCTAACATGTAGCCATCTTTTCCTAACAATTTATACAATATTTATAATCGACACAAAATAATCCATACATGTATAAGGTATTTCTCCCGTCTTCTTGGCATGCCTTCGTGATGTAATGGTCAATACGCTCCGCGAGGTTTCGAGAGCTTCGTGGTTCGAATCTTGTGGAGGACATTGCCCATTTTTCACAACTCCTGCTTAAAAAATAACCTAATGTCTCTACACATGTATGAGGTAAAAATTAAGCAAAATGTTTTAGTGCATTTCCTTAAGAACTAAACCACCTACAGCTGTGTTTCCAAATTCCGAAAATATAAATATGATATATAAACATGGCACTTTTCGTTCCAAATAAAACGATGCAAAAACGATTACAAGGTACAATGAAATTGGATTTAAAATATTTTCTGGTCTCTATTTAAAATATCATCGCCTGGGAATTTTTTTATATTGGTCTCTCTAATGGAACACTCTTATAAAGATCTATTTTGTTAACAGGATTCAATTTAAAATATCGAAAAAAAATATCTGATGTTGTCAGCACATGTGTGTTATTACGCAAGGTCTCGAGGGCTATCTGCCTAAGAGAAGGGATGACTTCGTGGAGGAATTTCTATGGGAAACTGGGTCGTATACACTTTACACATGGGGAAAACTACAAAACGTCCATGCAGCAAACCAGTTTGAGGTATTCGAATCTCGGATTGAACTATCAATGTTCAGCGACTTTACCGCTTGGCCGCTGGTGAGGCCATTTGTAAACAAAATTCAGTTTGTTGTTCTTGTAAGTAGAAACATCTGTAATACAAAATTTTGTATTATATTTTATCAGGTATAAATGGCAGGTAAAAATTGTATTTTCTGAATTTATGTCTATATAATCAAATGTTTGCCCGTTTATTTCTTAATTATATTTAATCGACAATTGAATAGCATGCAGTTTAAATGGTTTTTAGTTACAGGTAATTTGGTACTTAAACTAGATTTAAAATATAAACTTCTAAACGAATATCAAATTTTAATTTTCGTCTATATTATTTCTGTGGTATCAGCAAATCTAAATTCTTTATTTCATCCGCATGACATAACTATAGTTATCAGTAAACAGTGCTCAACAACGCGAAATGCCGTTATTAGTAAACAGTGCTCAACAACACCAGTAAACAATGATAGTTTTTTTTTTAGAATTTTACTTGAATAGTGACTAACATAATTTGCAGAGACATTAGGTTTTTCGAAGCAGTAGAGCTGAAAAATGGGCAACGCCTTCGCCGGGAATCGAGCCACGAACCTCTCGGTTACGCGTCGAGCATGCAGACCAATACACCACGAAGGCATGCGAAGAAGGCGGGAGAAATACCTTATAAATTTTTGGGATCAATAAAAACTAAAGCAACAGGTATTTTCAAATTTGCTGTTTGCTGTAACGCGTAGTATTATTCAACAGTGTAGAAGTATAAAAAGTTCAGTTTTTTGGAACAAGCCTTAGTTTGAAATTCTGCAAATGAAACACTGTTATAAAAATCATTTTCTTGTAAGGCTTGATATAAAAAAATAACATGTCTATATGTTGTGAACATAGCCTTAACACATGCTTAATTATTTTAGATTAAACTGTTTTCATAATAATTCTATAGTTTTCCCATAAAAATCTGCTTAGCGTACTAAGTGAAGTACGGCTTCCGTTTTATTATATGTAGTCAAAAGTTAATATATTACTCTCAATCATGAATGTATAAGCATGTAAGTTTTTGATATAAAATATGAAAAATTTTGGATAGTATCACATGTTTTCGCCACCCAACCGGGAGAGTTAGTGATTCTGAGTGCCATACCGAAGGACCCGGATTCGAATTCTGGAGAAAGCATGGATGTTTGTAAATGTATAGTGTCTGTGTGGCAGAGGGGCAAGATAAATATACGGTGAGCCGAAAGTCCTCTCAAGAGATAGGTCGTAGGGGAAAAGGGCTGGGTGACCTTCGGACCCCTGGGGTACTTTTCCTTAAAGCTGAGAGCGGAACTAAACTAAACTCAGGCTCTCAGTTATATGGTGCTGAGGTCTCTAGCCAACGACTGACGCATTTGACTCTTTGCCACGGTGAATATCGTGTGCTTGCGCTGATTATTGCCAGACAAGTGAGTTTGGTAACAAAAACAGATATGTTTTCACAAAAGTCTATTGAGAGCTTTAAATAAAGTATTACTTCTGGCCTCTCAGGTTTATCTTAAAGTCTAACATGTTATTCCCATTGATATGAAAGTCTTAAATACTAAAAATGAAAAGTGCTAGATTATATTTTAATACAGATTTTAGTCAAAATTTTTACGGGTTTCAAGTAAATTCTAGTTGCTTAATTTTACATAAAATGCAATCTACTCTTTACGAATGCAGAAAACTTAAATACAGAAAACACAAATTTTGAAGAGCTTATATAAAAGTTATCATGAACGAAAAAATCATCTCATACATCACGCAGACAGACGTACTTCATTGTTGTAGAATCGTGTTCTTGGGACCGCAATTCGTGCATGGTCACTGAAAACTCACTGTCGAATTTTTGAACAGAAACCTACCTTACATATATTCAGATGTTGCTTACGTATATATGTTGGTGGAACGTAAACATATGTGCTGTTATTATGTGACTTATCTCAGTTGTCTGGCAGTAACATTAGAATTAGACCACGAAATTCGTCGTCGCAAGGAGTCGTGGTTAGATTGCGCTGCCGTTAGCAAGAGCCCTTGAGCATCATACAGATGACAGTACGACTTTGCTCAGCTCCGCCCACAGTTTTGATGGACAGCACTCCGCGGGGAAGGGTCTGAGGGTTTCTCACTTCTCTTCCCCTACACTCAAACTCTGGAGGGGACTTTCGGCTCGTCGCACATTTTCAAATATCCATGCCTTCTCCGGAATTCGAACCCGGGCCCTTCGGTATTCCAGTCAGCATCTCTAATCATGATCCGGGTTGGGCGGCCGAAAACAGAAAGTGTTGAGTGCGTACGGGTTCGTAATGGATTGAATGTACAAGTCGATAAAAGGTTAATATTTTTTTTGCTTTTCACAAACAAATAATAAACATAAGAATTTCATAAACAATAAAACAAAATGCTGAAATATTTCCTCAGAAAAATATACGTACAATATCACAATATTTCATAGTAGTTATATTTTGAACTACTATAAAATGTTAAACAGAGCTCAATTAAACACAGAGAAGCTAATTCGATCTCACAAAGAATTCGCTACAATCAATAACAGCACAAAATAAACAACAACAGTTACCTTAAAACACATACTGCTAAAAATAGTTAAATAAATATTGAGTCTGTAACACTACTCCCTTCCCAAGGACTGAGCGTCCCTGGACAGGAAGCCAACTAAGGCATGAATGCAATAACAAACATTACATTACAATAACAACATAAACAACAATTGCAATAAGTAACTTTCAACAAATCAAATACTATCAAATACTAAATACAAAAAGAACCACGATCTTATACTATTTACAATTGTATGCACTACGTACTATGGCCATAGTAAGGAGCTAACTTGTCGCAATGAACGACTTTAGCAAACATCAACAGTTCGCTTAAAACAATTACTACTAAAAGTAGCTAAATAAATTTAAAATCCGAAACAATATAATTTCTTTGAAGAACATACGTGTTTTACACTTTAGTGCATTATTCATATCTAACCTTCAGTTATTTTTTGTCTTTTGACACAGAATATAACGAAAGTTCATAATCATAAGCATATGAAATTGCTTCATATTCCATTTTCTATTCTGTATAGGCGAGGGGGGATTTTGGTTTATTACCTTGACTAAAAAAATTACTCTTTATCAGTAAAACCCAACAAACCTGCTACTTTTGAAAAGTTATTCGTATATATTTAATGCTTCGCCGCGGAGTGCCAAATTCAAATATGTTTATCTAATGTGGTATTATTTATCAGAAGAAAAAGATAGGTAGAATTAAATTCTTCTGAACAATAAAGTCATTGTTGCCACCGAGACGGTATAGTGGGTAGGGAAGCCTGATTGCGATACCTAAGAGCCTGGGTTCGAATCCCGGAGAAGGCATGGTTGTAACTGTCCATCCCTTCATAGGAGACAACGGAGGCCTACCTATTAGGTGTCTCCATAATAAAGAGACCACCACATCTGGCCTTAGTATAGATTAATGGCCTCTGTTACGAAATGTAACTGTACATAATCTACCATTGGAAAAAAAAATAAAATCATTGTTAACTAAAGTGAAAGCCATTTCTTTTACAAAGATACATATCATTGCTATAAGCACTTAATCTGTAGGTAAAAATATATATCATTAATCACACTTATTAACTCCGAAAATTGCTTCTGGATAATTAAAAAGCCTTAAACTGAGAGAATAAATACATATGTTTTTGCTAAAGGAAACTGACTAATAAAAAAGACCGTTCTTTGCCTAAAGGAGAAGCAGAGACAAATTTGCATAATGCGTGACATAGTGATGAAAATATTTCAACTTTTGCGTGTTTCCAAAAGCCACATACGCTATTTTCTCCGCTGAAATTAGCTTCCTTTCGACAAATGGAGGGAAAAACCATGAAAAATATATCTTTCCTTTTTTTTTTCTCAGAGACCAATTTAAGGTATGTTTGTTGGTCACTTCTCATTAGCCGGGCTATTAGGAGAATTCGAGTCTACTTTCATCGCTTGTTAGCGTGAGCGTGTAGGGTTGAGAACAGAAAAAAACAGAAAAAAGAAATCTTTCATATGCTAGTATGCCATTATGGCGATGAGGAAACATGTCAAAGTTTTATGTATAGGCATGAGCTATATGTATATAGCTCAGACATATATATACATACAAAACTTAAATGGAAAATTTAGTTAGAAGTAGAGATTAAGCCATCTTAGGAAAATTCTAAAATTGTATTAAAAGAAACCTATTAAATTTTAAAAACATGAGACAAAAGATAAGACGATACCATACTATTTTTGGAAACAAAAAGTGTTTTTAGCCCAAAGGGGCGATTTGCACTAAAGGACTATTAATTTCGTTTTGGTATTTTGCGCTGATTCACTACAAGCGTTTTTTCACTTTTCCAATTGTTACCACCAAATATTATCGCCCTGTATTATATTTAAAGACATTAAAGAATGAAGAATCTGCATAAACGTATGTCTGTTTCTAGCATTGTGATAAAATGACGGTACCTAGAGCGATCACATTCTGAATAACGTAATTCTCCTCCAAATATAGGCATCTGGAAGCCAAAATTTAAAATTTGGAATGTGTTTTATTATTGATTTCATATTTTGTAAACCTTTAACGAATTTTTGATTAACAAGCTCAAGGATTTCAAAGAGAGCAATGGCAACGTTGTACAGAAAAAAACATTTTTATCTACAGCGCGCTAGACTGTGTATCAGAAATCCTAAAGATATGTTCATTTTCTAAATTTTTTGCGATATTGCTCTTGAACTGAATGTTTATTAGTCAAAGCTTGCTACGCACCCTTTAGCATAGAGGCCAACCTGGCGTTCGTAGCTCTGTGAGCAAAGACGATTAAATTTCTAATTAGTTTTAGTTTAAATTATCTGATTGTTCAGTTTAGACCCAAGTGGCGGTCATTATTTTCTGTATCCCTTCCGAGTTGGGAAGTGGATGTAAATAATTGTGGCTTAATAGAAGAGGATTTTAAATCCTTCTTACGTATAGTTATTCTACCACTTAATCACAGTATTCTACCACACAACATAGCTGCATTCAGCTCCCTGTTCAAGATCAAGATTTAGTTACTTTCACGAATATGTTTGCCAAAAATATGCACCGATCACTCAGTTCTGACAAATCTTACAACCTAAAAATGCATTTAATTAATAGTACAGTTATATTACTTACAAATAATCCTTTAGTTTTGTTAAGCAAAATACTTTTATGAATGGTAGTTTTTATTAATACAGAAGAGAAAGCATTTTTTAAATTACTCCTTATGTTTACTTAAAGAGTATAAGGCTTTTTATATAAAATATTAAAACAGAGATCAAACTGCTTAGAAAGAAGTTACACAATTATAAATAAAAACAACACAATTATAAATAAAAGAAAATTGTTGTATAAATATCGAGTTAAATTAAAACCAGTTTTCTTTTAAAATAGTTATACATCTTTTGGAATGCATGTTTACGGTTACTTTATAAATAACATGAACCGCAATGTAATTGCAATGTAACATTGCAAATACATTTAATTAGAATTAGAGGAAAGATAGTGGATGAGATTTACCCTTCAAAAGAGATTGACTTGTGTTTGTCTCTGCTTTTTCTCGAAACACTTTTTACTTTCTCAAGAATTTGTGCATCTTGTCGGGTGAAAAACACGACCAACAACAAAGAAGAAAAGCATTTAACATTCGACAACAGTGCGGGACCAAATCGGGTGTCACTTCCGAAATTTATGACTTGAAAAGACCGATTTTTAGGATTCGCCATCTATTATTCTTGGGATTCTTCTCGTGATTTTATGTAACTTTTTCCTCTTCACTTCTTTTTCCTCACGTCAAGGTTTAAATGATTTTTCTTACCGCCGCATCCTAGGAATTTCTGAGTGAAGGAAAATGTCTCAAATTTTTGTTTTGTAGCATAGCTTTCTTTTTATATTATACTCATAATACGAAAGAAACTATTTGTTTTCTCTCTCTTTATCTATACCTAAATCTATCTACCATTCTGTCTATCTGCCTATCTACCTAAATGTCTGCCTATATACGCATATGCACAGAAACACACGTACACTCATAAATATATATTTGACATATAAAAAACGTCTAAATCGAATAGATATACAGATTGGTGCAAAATGTTTCGTACTGTATTTTTTATTCTATTATACATGTGATATTTGCAGTCGAAAGTCCGTATGTTTTCGTAGCGAGTGGAAAAGCTGCAGACTGACGACAGACGAATTTTGTTTTAAGAACTCCACATCTTTGTTCGATTAAAATGACAGCTCATTTTTCTTTATACGAAGATCACATATTCGATGACAATTTACATAGTAATACCAATAAATTTAGAACTTCGGAGTTATAGATATTTTTTAACAAAGGAAAGACGATGAGGCATAACAAAGCGTGTGTATACCAGGGAAGAGCAGAAAGCGATCTGACGAAAAATGGCGCGTAGAGCTATTTATAGTAGCGGTTACATAGCAGGCGAGAGGGTTCTGGAAAGCGCTGGACTAGGGGGAATATCTTGAAACCGCGGAAAGTTAATTAGAGGTTGCTGTTCGCGTAGAGCAAAACCATCGTTTTCATTTTATATTATATATATATATATATATATATATCAATAATGCTACATACATGCTAAAATGAAATGTTAGTTCATATGAGGACGAGAATCATATTTGGAAAGGAATATTTCCAAATATGTATTACTAAAATGTACTTGCCCATATCTAATTTCATCTGCCATTATATCTAACTTTTTAGCTACCTATGTATCTATCTATATAACCATCCACAAACAAACACATATATATTTCTAAAGCATAGAAGAGGAATCTGCTTGCGGTCGTTGTGGCCTGTGGTGACGGTGTAGAGATGGAAATAACAAAACATGAACATGAAGAATACCCAGGCTTTATTTCCGCCCGTATAAAATCATCACACTAGATATTTATCCAATCATAATGAAATCGGGGCATTTCTATGATTCAATCATAATCAAATATGATAATCTGCTATGTACATTGGTTCTTAAAATTAAGACGCAGTCATTTTAGACAAAGAAGCAATGTGGTAAGATATTAGCAAGGTGAAAGCTAGCAGAATAAGAATGATGTAATTATTTGCCAGTCTATTTACACTGGAGTAGGTGCGATTCTAGAGACAAGCTTTGATTGGTTAATATTAGTTTTGGTTGTCGTTTTCAAACAGCGTTACATAACATACATAAATCTTGAATTTGAGAGAATTTTAGAACCTTACATATTCCCCCTTCAAAAGAAAAGTCGGGAGAGCAGAAGATATAACAAAATATGATAGTTGCTTTAACAAATAACTGACGATCTCAAAATTAACAATCTAGACTTAAGGCTCTCCCCCTAAATTCATCTGTTCTCCCAAATTCGATATCTTTCTACGTTATGTAGCACTAACTAACCATACATAGATTAGCTGTACTTGTACATTAAACGTGGTATAAATACTCTGAAGAGCTAAATGCGTCATTCTTTTCCTAGCTTCCGCCACTGCTAAAATATCCCTACTGCTTTGCTTCTCCATCTGAAAAGATCTCGCCCTCTTTAACCTGTGTATGCGAGAAATAATTGTAATTGTTTATCACCAAAAAGTGTATTGTCTACTAAGAATTGTTCTAATGTGCCTAGAAATACAGATGGTAATTAGCTGAACTTGGACCGTGTCAACATCTTTTTCTATCCTTCCACTCGACCATCGAAAGCTACTAAAAGTACCAGCGTAAACTGTGCGCAAAACTATCCATTCTCGGTCATGACGGCTGCAAGCTGATTCCTCTTATATGCTCCGGAAATGTTACATATATATATATATAGATCAAAAAAGGAAATGTCGGAAATAAACTGAAAATTATTTGTTCCTTTTTTATGAAAGTTTAACATCAATTCCTTCTCCAGTTAAGGAATTACAAATGGAGTATATTTAAATTTAATGAAACTTCAAATACAAGTACGTTATCTTATTTGAAAATTATACAATACAAAACAAAAAAAAATCTGTTTATTGTCAAGAGAAAGTGTTTTGAATCCTTAAACCAAGTTGTTACATATATATATATATATATATACAGCGTGTCTGAAAAGGTCGTTGGCAAACCGAACATTCTGATCGCTCAGACCACAACAGATAACATTTATACAAGAACGGTCAAATGCGGTCGGTGATTGTTAGAGGGCAACGTTCACAAGCGTAGAGGGAAGAAATGAAGGATGCCGTAAGAAGTATTGATATGAAGTTTATTAAAGAACACGGCTAAATCGTAGAAGATGTTCAAAATTCTTTCCATTCGCCAAATTGCATCCTTCAAAACGTCGACGCATGAACGCAGTACCTGTTCAAAATGTGCAAGTGTGTCACGGACACGTGCCTCATATCCAATGTTACGGTCGTCTTCTACACCATTGACTTCATGTATCACTATAAGCATAAACCCTGGGCAGTCAGGTGCGGGGGGCATGCGATTGGTCTGCCTCTGTCAATCCAGCTATCAAGATATGTTCTATCGAGGTATTCCCACTAAGTGCTACGAAAATGTATAAACGCTCTAGCATGCTGAAACCAGAGGTTTCGGCGTGGAGCGGCTGCCACGTCAAGCATCACGTTCGGCAACACTCTTGCCACAAAGTGTCAAACAACATATCCATAAAGAACTTCAATAATAATCACATCCTTCGTCTGTTCGTCAATAATCACACTCAGATATTTAATATTTTGTTCAAACTGCATTTTCTATCAAAGACTCTCCTTTTATAATTACCAAAATGTCATCTGCATAACAAATAATATTCAAGTTTGGTATTATACACTCTTTTAATAAGCTATTTAGTATTAGACTCTAGAACAGGGGAGCGCTACAGGAGCCTTGGGGGCAATGTTTGTAAACATTAAATTCAATGCTCATTTTTTCGATGCTGTTCTTAAATATAATTCTTCCGTTCCTTTATAGTCCCAAAAATGTCTTTTGTGATATGTATGTCTTTAATACGCCCCAGCTGGGAGGACCATTTTCCAGAATCAAAAGCTCCTTTGACGTCAAAAGAGACCAGTGCCACATGATGAGTCATTCTTTTTTTCTCTAACTTCCGAAATAACTTGATGTAAAGCAAAATCTGCCGGCCCTTCCTAAAGCCATATTGACAATCTTATAAGACATTTTGGCGGTTTATACTAAATAGTAATCTATTTACTAATAGTTTATCATATATTTTCGCAAAGACTTTTAGAAGGCATATAGTCTTATCTTTCAGGATTAAAATTAATTTACCAGTCTTTCACTTGGAAAAGTATGTAGCCTTAAACATCTATTATATATATATATATATATATATATATATATATATATTACGCTAATTTAGTAGAATATGCAAAGAACATTATGAAGTCTATAACTAACAATAAACAAGCTGTGGGAATTATTTGATGTATTGTGTGCTCGGAAGTATAGGTTATTCGTTTTAGTTCGTTTTGTGTAGTTTTCTGTGTTTAGGTACAGTGATAATTTGAGTTTCTCTGGTCGTATTTATTGTTTTGTTTCGTTTCCTTTTACTAACTCTTTTGATACGTATGGGTTGATCCCCTAATGAGTCATACGGCCGTCATAATTCGGCTAGGTGGACTGCGGGCTTTACCCCAGTAATCAGTCAATGAATCCATAAAGAACTGAGTTAGTAAACTGATCCATTCTTCTCCTACAACGTCCGCACGTGAAATGATCACACTCCCCACGCTTCCATGACACTGCGAACATTTCCCTCTACTGGTCGCCTTTTGTACTTTCGGACACAAGTTCCTATGTAAATCATATTTGTCATGGTATGATAAACCAGCATGTTATGTTTGGCAACGACCTTTTGAGACACCCTGTATATTGAAACATTTAAACCAAATACATACGCAAACTGGTACTGTATATATATATATAAAGGAAGTAGTAGATGAACAAGTGGCCTATAGGTTAAATAGTTTGTGCATTGAGCTGCAAAATTAGGATCAAAGCCAAATAAAGGAAGTAAATTCAAATAGCAATCGCCTAAAAGTAAATTTAATACTCATAACTAAGGTAAAACATTTTAACAAATTAATTACTCAATAGAAAAACTCAAGAAAACAAAAAACCAAATGCTGGTATTTAAGAAAATCAACTTTAAAAAATTGCTACACGTAAAATACATTAAAGCACAAAGATAATTAAAATTAAAAAAACAGCAAAAATACAAAAATGGCAGTAAATGGAAATTTAGCCTACGTCGAGCTTTAGTGGACTCGTCAAGGGAAAAGCACTATTTCTCGTACATAGGTAAACTCCATTACGCGTTTCGTCAAACGACAATAATTGAGACAAAAACTAAAAAATTTTAAACAGATAATCAAAGATAAAAATCTGCATAATACCGTAGGTCTCAATTCTTATCGTTTCTTTTCCCAACGCGTCTGCCAAAAGACTTAAAAACAAAGACTACAGAGAAACCTTTAAAAAAATTGTAATGCTAATTTACAAATATACAAAAGTAGTCAATTAGGCACGTGTAAAAAATTACATAATTTAAGGGAAATCCCAATGAGCTAGAAAATTTAGACTTAGTTAACTAAAAGAGGAAATAAAATAAAAAAAACAAAAAAATTATATATATATATATAGAAAGAGAGAGAGAAAGACAGAAAGAAATAATACTACATGCATGCTTAGAATAATATGTCCATGTGATGATTTTAGCTATATTTTAAAAGAATATTTCCTGCGTATTGCTAAAATGTGTTTGAGTTCTTCCTTTATATTACGGTATATATAAAGATGTAAAGGATTATATACTCCTTTATACCAACTTGCTTATTTTTAGTACTCCTGCATTTTCATTTAGAATAAGAGAATGATTTTTCTATGATGAATATTTAAATTACATATGGAAAAATACATAATTTAGAAAACATGGCTCTGTTACTAATTCACTAGACCGTTCCTTGACGAACGCCGAAGAATTGTCAACGTTCTTTAATTATTTGTTTTATTTTGTTTAAATTTACATTCTGCTTCAGGATCAAAGCAAAATGAGACTTCATATTCTTTAATTTAGCTTTCTTCGTGCTAGTTAACTTTCCATTTTCAAGAGTTTTAATTAAATTTAAGTTCTGTTTCTTCCCATTTTATTTCATTTGCATTAATTTATCAGCATCTTGTGCGACATTGAAATTTTTAGACAAGCATTTTCCCCCTATAGTTAAATCTGCCTCTATTTATGTATATGGCACGAGTTTTCGTTGCTGAACAATTTATTCAGTATTTGAGATCCTTTCGCGAGTTTAAAGTAAAGTAAACAGATTGTACATTCATTTTATTAAAGCAAAAGCAATTGGTTTTGTTTCCTTTTACTTCACTCACATTTTCAAATTTGCACGTCAAAGATTTTTATGTTATTGGAATTACCAGCGTGAGCTATTTAGAGAATACTTCCGCTGCACTTTAACCCAGCTGTTTCTTTATTTCCCTAATATTTCCCAATTTCTGCTCCAGACACTGAAGGAATACTTTGGGAATGTTAAGTGGCATATACTCGGATATTTTATGCGTTGTTGAACCTAATTCGTTTCCTCTTTCATTTCAAAAGTATTTTCCATTAAGGGACCTACTATTTTAAACATTCTATTGAAGTATTTTTTTAAGAAGAGGTTTCATCACAGCTTTGTGGTTAAAAATATAATCGAATTATTTTGCTTTTCAAAACCTTATGCCAAATTTATATTTCAGCAGAGGCGAATCATATTCCATTAATGGCAAAATATATGGAAATTTATATCTCTATGCTTTCAGTTTATTCGCTTTCATTTTATTCATCATGCGTTTACTTTTGTATTTTAAGCTGCTTTTTTTAGTTGTGTAGCATAAGTTTTACAAAGCATGAATTCCCAATAGTCTAGAAACAATAAAATTTTATGACTTGATTTTAATTACGGTAATATGAAAATATTTCATCATTTACTATATATTTAGGGTGACCACAAGTCCAAGAACATTGGAAAATTCAATAATTCACGGAATATTGTCGATAGAGAGCTACAGATTGACATAAATGCTTGAAATGGCATGGGACTTCATTGAAAGCGAGGAAAGGAATGCAATGCAGGCCAACATGTGGCCCTAGTGAAGTCGCATGAGAATCGTGCATGAAATGAGCTGTAGTGAGAGACAGAATCAATCCGTTTGTCACTTTTATATCCTCGCTTTCGGGTGTTGCTCATGGTGTGATGTTGATTTATTACATCACTCGTGATCGGACCCTTTTCTTCAAGCAATGCGTTGTTGTGCTATTTATATTTTCAGTGTAACGTTTGCGAGGTATGCTGATATTAACAGAATGGCATCATCTCTAATTTGGCTCATAAATACCTGATAGAAGATAAGACTTTTATGCACGATGGCGCTCCACCCCGTTGCTACACGTGTGAAAAATCTCTTGCACATATAGTTTGTGAGGTTCTCGAACTGAACCTCCACTTCCGTCCTGCTTGTCCTCTCGGTCCCCAGATCTGAATCCGAGTGATTATTGGCTGTGGGGTTACGTGAATTCGCAAATCTACCGCGATTGTCCGACCACATTAGGAATGCTAAAAGACAACATCCGACAGTAATTTCTCACCACACCTCCAGATATTCCATACAGTACTGTTCCCAGCATTATACCTCAACTACAGGTATTGTTGATAAATGACGGCCGACATGCTAAACATTTCTTATAAAGAACATAGTCTCTGCTAAAAATCAATTGCAATGCTAATTATTGCTTTTGTTATCACATGAAACGCCATCTTTTAGGCATTTTAAGCAATTTTGTTTTGGTTTCAATAAAACCCAGTGACATTTCAAGCATGTGTGTCAGTGTTTACCTCTCTACATACATTATTCAGTGAATTATTGATTCTCAAATGTTAACGGACTTTTGGTTCCTTTAGTATTTAATTTAGAAAACAGAGGAAGTTTCTCGGGAAATGGAGCTTGTTTTAGTAATGAGAAATGGTCTAAGAATGGTTTCTTAATACTAATAATATTAGTAATATTAATACACTTTTAAGGTACACATGTAATAATATCCGTCTAAAATATTAAGGAATATATAAGATGAAATACGGAAAAGCCTTAAATTAAAACCAAAAAAATATTGCAAGTATAGGGACTATCGTCATTAACGACATAAAATGTAATCTGAAAGTATGCAATATAAATTTCAAGACAGCAAATTATTCATATTTAAATTTTTGACACAGAAGCAGTTTCTATAGTCAAATTTTGAAGTTAACTATTAGTGGTTTACATTAGGCCTGCATCTCCGTATGCGAATAAAAATTTGGATAGGAATACATATTGTAAAATCTAATGAATATTCTACCTAGTATATCGTTTTACTTGATAAAAAAGCATTTCCTAATATTAAATAATTCATTTCTTATTGAAAGATTTTTGCCATTTACTTTGAAACTTCAAACGACACGAAATTTATTTCTATGGAATATATTTTAAAAATCGCATCCCATTTATAATTCAGTATTTTAATTTAATATCCTTTTTAAGCATATACCTTCTAAATTTTGTCTTCTTTCTTTAATACTTTATTAATACTGAAGCATAAAGTATATATTAAATATATATAATAATTTTTAATGTCTCAAACACATGTGTTTTGCCAGACTTTAGCACAGTAAATGTATTTAAAAGAGACTGAATTTAGTTTTAAGTGAAGTCTTATTAGTTATTATAACATTTAGTAATGTTACTGCTTAATTAAATTATTAGTATATCACTAAGTTGCTTCAATCCTGCCAATCAATATCGTTTCTAAAAAATGAATTATTGGTGATCTAATTTTTGATAACGTTGAATAACTAATTGCTTTTGCTTGGTAAAAAATTAACAGATAGTTTCTGAAGGAGAATTAACATAATTTCGATGAACCTTTAATAAGCCTCACACTCGGTTTAAAATTACATAGCACTAAGGAAATGACCTTCATATTTCTAGTGATTAGACGTAACTCTCGATTTTGAAATGTACCTGAAATGTAACTGTACCTTACTTCAATAATTTATAAGTGGTTCGATATTTATTTTACTTGGTATGACAAATTATTTTACATAGTTTATAAAGCGAAAGAGAGACATAACTTATATATAAATACACAAAAAGTAAGAAATTTAGAACCAATTCCACAAAAACCTAAAAGCAGAGAAAATCAGTACCAGTACATTTCACAGGCGGACTATTATAATGGGAAAGAATTCAGAATTTGCTGGTGAATGGTTTTAATGAAATAATTTAGTATTGTTCATCATGTAATTTCGGATAACAGAAACGCAGCTGTTTTCAAGGAGGAGGGTGTGTTCAATTGACGCTGATGTACTTCCTCTTGATAACGTTACACCAGATTTGATTGCTTTAGTCTTACTTTGAATGTATTATTTAATGTTTGCGGTTTTGTATTTTTTGAGATTTTAGTGTTAAACATTTCTTTACATTTTATGATTTTGAAGAATTTTACATAAGTTCCCCAGGGCAGTTGGTGTAGAAGTTAACAGCCGAAAACATGGCGCACGAAAGCGTCGCGACGTTGCGAAAACGTTGTGGTATAAAACATCGTGAGAGAACAGAAAGCAAAGAGAAAACATCGCACTTCTAAGACATCGTAGTACAAAATATCGTGGTCTAAAATAAAGCGGTTCAAAAACATCGCAATTTAAAATCATCGTCGTCGAAAACATCGTGGTAAAAAATAAAGTACCTACAAATCATCGCATGACGATAACATCGCATATACGAGTTTTCAGGATTTAAAAGTTGTAATTGCATATTCGCATAATGATTTGGGAGCGCAAGAAGGAAAGAGGGATATTTTTACTTCTATATTTCATATTTTTGAATGAACTACCAGATTTCCGTTGAAACGTAAGAAGGAAACTTAAACTTTTAAAAATTGAAAATGAGTAGAAAATTAATGCAACTTATAGCACATGACAGATGTTTAAATTTGCATAGTTAATTAAGAAATATCATTAATAAATCAATCTTTTTTAATAAAGTTTTACTGTTAATCTCTCATGAAATATACAGTCTAAAATGTTTTCATTTTCAGACGATGTTTTTAAACTGCGAAATTTAACCGCTTTAGTTTCGACAACGATATTTTGTACCACGACGTTTTAGAACTGCGATGTTTTCTCTTTATTTTATTTTCTCCCACTATATTTTGTGCCACGACGTTTCAGCTTTGTGTTGTTTTCTCCGCGACGTTTTCGTCCGCGATGTTTTCAGCGGACACCGCGTAGAGAATTCTGCGAAGCTACTGGCTAGGATCTGTACCTAGGCAGCTTCGAGCATGAGGGTACACAAATTATGAACTGGTTCTGAAAACCCCGAAAAGATCACTTATTGGTCGACTCGTATGGCTGGTATGTCCTAGAGCTTAAGGCTCTAGTAGCCCGGGGATAGCGTCTCGAGTGCGCTGGGTAATGGCCTTGAGCGACGGGCAGCCCGAGCAAATTGACGCAATTGGCAGGTAGGAAATTGACGACCAACGTGGCGGCTTGTTGGATCCTTTCAAAGGTGCGAGGACAGGGGTTGAACTTCTAGGCTTGGTTCTAAGGTATTGGCCGCGTAGTGCCGACACTGGTCTGCCGGAACGTGTAATCCACATAAAACTAATTAGATATCTATAGGAAATTCTCAAATTTACTTGTATTTATAGTGGCGACTCGTTGCATTATGCTGGCAAGTTCCGTTAGCGTCGTTGATGCAAACAGAACTAACGCTAACAGAAAAAGACGCTAAGAAAAGAAGAGAAACTTTAAGACGTAGCCGTAGATTCAGCATACTTTTATTTCGTAATAAAGCAAGCCTTGATAAGTATAATAAGGTACATGCATCATCTTTATGGAGGAGATATATACTCCACAATATTGCATATCTTACATTTTCTGACAATATACAAAATGTGAGAATCAAAAGGTAACTTGATCTGTGATTGGATATAAGCTGTTCCAATCGCAGTTTGAATAAGTTGGCATGATTACGTTTTAGATATTATTCATAGTTTGTACATTTAAAACTATATTGATTCTAAGAGAGAGTAGAAGTTGCATTCAGTACCTTAAAAACTGGCCTAAGATCATGGATAACACCGGTCAGAATATCATATCTAAACGTTTTGAGCTTGGACAGCGTAAATCATTATATCTGCAGTGGACATCGTCTCATGTTCAGGTGTATGATAGTGAAATAGCTGACGATCTTGCAAGGAAAGGTTTTGATCTCCCTAGCCCCCACTTCCACCAATTTAAGCCCATCTGAAATACATTTCCACTACAAAAATAAAACGAACATGGCGTGACAAATTTCTCCTGCTCATTGGTATATCGCTGAGAAACCAGGGCTGTCGCTACAGAGTAAAAGAACTACATCTCTCCAAACGGGCATGGCAGATTCAGATGCGGTCATCTTCGATGCATGAAATTCAACGGGGGAAAGGACGTTTCCCTCAAGTGCCCGTTCCGTTACTGCCTCTGCCGTTCACCTACTGGATTGTATAGTCGTCCTCCTATGATAACTGTCGGCTGAGCAGGATGATGTCAGCGAATTACTTGTGCGGCAGGTCTCTTGGACTTGGTGTAGGCTTTTGGATTAGTAACAACAACAAATAAAAATCAATATCTAGACCAGAAAGAGAAAAACAAAAATTAAAATAAAGAATTACCAGACTATTGCTAATTTAAGTAATAATTTTATTTATTTATTTTTTTTTTGTGTTACATATCCCTCTTTCAAAGAGAAAATGCTTGGCAATAGAGAAGTTTTTAAGAAGTCAGGGAGTCAGCAAAATTGAATCCACATAAGTTTGGAAAAAATCAATATTTTGATCTAAATATATATATATTTTTAATTAAAAATTTCGCATGTAACAGTTCTTATAACAAATGCAATCTTTAGGGTCTTATAAATTTTTAGTAAATTTTAAAAGAATTTAAAGCAAGGAAAGTGGAAGCTTTAGAATCGTAATACTGCAAGGGAATCTTGAGATATACTATCCGACTAAAACACACTAAACGTTAAGTTACTCGACAAATCCCAAAATCCCCAATTTAAAGCTCATGAAAACACCAAACTGCAGGATGTTTTAGTTACTAAATCCTACCGCACGCGAAAGCAATGTCTAAAACCGCGGAAGCCTTTAGATGCTATAATTGCAAGAGAAAAGAACAAAGCATTGGAAAGTAGGAAAAAGGAGAGAAAATACCCATACCAAGAATGCACTAAACAAAGTTGCCTTCTGAGCATTGTGAATATAATGCGAAGATTTGAAATGCTTAATTGTTACCTTCAGGAGCAACAGCACACACATACTACGATAGACGTAAATTCACATTAGAACTGAAACCAAAAATGAAGTTCAGTAGCAAATAATAAATTTGTAAATGTTAAAACGAAATTTGAAATTTATACAATTTGCAATTCAATTTCCTAGCACATAAAACATGATTATGTACTGTACGTTTCCAAAATAAAATTAACTTATTTCTTATTAGCTTAGAAATACAATGTAAATACACTATTTATATTAGAAATAAAATTGCATGAGTCAAAGATAAATATAACCACATTGTTTTTTACAAACAGCAAAGCAAAATTAATGGTCTGTTTATTGTGAATTAGCAGGACGTATCAGAAAATTTTGATGAAGCGCATTCTAATATAAACACTCAAGGTAATGACTCAGACTATAATTTTCAAGCCACTCAAAACACTCAGCAAATCAGTAAAACTGTACTTTTCAAGCCACAGTAAATTGAAACTGTGGCTTGAAACGTATTGTCACTTGAATGTAGCCGACTTAAAAATGTTCCATTCGAAAATGATATTATATGATCTTATTTTGTGAAACTTGTGTAAAATAAAAGCAAGCTAAGTAATCGCGATATATTTAAACAGTAAGTCGTAGTAAATTGCTACGTTCTGCAGTTTGTACACACTAATATTTGAGGTCCGACCACAGATACGTTTACTTAACGGGCTGCAAAATATTTCATAATATTAAGAGAATATAAGTAGCGAAAAATTCCTGCTTATGAGCTGCAAATATATTCAGATTCCCATGAAGCATTTAAAAGGTACTAATTTCAGGCCAGAAAATAGACAGGGCAGCTGCTGAAATTCTCCGCAGAGATTTCGCAAGTCACGAATTTCAGTTCTTACTTCACGGTAAAGCCAAAATGCATAAAAGTTCGAAATACTTTCATTCAAAATTGAAAGGTTTAGAAAAATATAAAACAGCAAGTATAGTTAAAACAATTAAAAAGCAATTTTTACAGTTAAAATTACAGTCGGTACGCGAAAAGAAGCTAATAACTTAAATGATAATTCCAGAATGAATTAAGCACAATTTAATTCGCAATAATAAAAGAAGGCGTTACTTTGTTGTTGCGAAGCTCAGTTTCTCTAGATTGGCAACAAATCCACTATTCTGCTAAGTACCAAAACTAAACAAATATGTCCGCTATCATAACCAAAAATGAGGCTTAGGCGCACTTAAAAAACTTTTGAATTGTTTATCATTCCACAGTTATTGCATGCAGGTTAACTAAAGGCATAAAATCTTAACCGAAAGCTCAGACCAACATAATTCAATTCTTTTTTAAGCAAAAAATGCACAATTTACAAACATGTAAGAATAAGGAAACTGAGCTCAATGAGCCGAGTAACAGAGTGGATATATATATATATACTTTCGGTGAGTCCAATTGCAACCAAAATGAGAAGTGCACATTTACATGATATAGCAGTCATATATACAAAATTTCAGCGTTCTGAGTCTAGTCCTTTTTGAGTTATGCGAAATCCTTACATACGTAAGTACGTACCTAGCACAGACGCCACTAAAAATCTCTTTAGAATCCATTTTAAGTCAGTTTTATAATTTTATTGGGGAAAAAGAGTTCTTTATTATATCCTTACGTTTAGATATTACGCAAAAACATCGTTAAACTGCATTCGATAGCGGCCAAAATGGATATATTTGTTGAAATATGAGACCCGAAATTTTTCTCGATTACGATACTTCCTTTTTAATTCGTAGAAGGAAATTTGGAATTTTTGCAGATATCCATAATGCATCTCCAATGTTGCGTTGGATCTAATTTCATGTCAGTATAAACGATTATAAACAATCTATTGACAAATCTTGATTGGCTACGGCTGTAACGTCCATTATGTTGTGAAGTGTCGGTGAGGTCTGGATATGCAGTAAACGAAGTGGGCGGTGCTTTGAAGCGACTGTTCGTTCTTTCGAGCAATCGGAGAATAGCGCTTCTGAGTGCTCATACTTAATAAAAATTTAAAGTCTAGACCCGATTTGACGGGTGCAAAGTCTATATTCTGCTTTGCCAGGAGTAAATGAAAATAAGTAGAAAATTGATATAGAATAGAAGATAAAATATATACATTATTTACACTGATGTCCATTTTTCATTATGGTGTATCGTTCGTAGTCTCTTAAAACGCTGGTTCACCGAGTAGTCATAATTCCCGATGTTCTTCGCAGTTTCATAATCATGTTTGTCACACTGGTTAAAGACATTCTGTGATAATTTTAGAATTTTACTATCTAGCGGCAAAATTTTCAAATTATGATGAATAACCGTGTTCCTTACAAACCACGGAGAGTCTGTAATAATAATTAACATCCTGTTTTGTAGTTTAACTGTCTATTTGACCTTGCTGCTGCTACCCATGCCGGAGTATTATGAGCCTAATGGCTTGTAAATAAATTATGCTCTTTGTGTTTAAGTGCAATTTAGAATTTCTTCCTAACAATGCATATATTGCCATGAAAGCTTTATGCGCTTTATCTCTGATGTGAAGGATGTGAGGCCTAAAAGTAAGTTTTTCGTCCAACTGTACTCCTATATATTTAAGCCACTTAACTTTGGGGACCAAAAAGTCGTTTAACTTAATACTATCAACTTCTGCTTTACTGAATCTGAAGAACATGACTTGAACATTGAGCAAACTGAAACTATGCTAAGTAACCAAATTCTTTTCATAAAGAAACACTTGGATAGATGCATATATGGTAGAATGTAAGCAATATCAACACAATTACACGGTAACATTAAAATATGCCAATCGTCAAAAGTCGAGAAATATAATGAAAGTGTAAATAAAAGCCACTATTAAACTTTAGTAGGATCCTTAATTAATTTAGCTGTATCTACACGGCCTGAAATTTAATATTGTAGTAGTAGACATCACTTAATTAACAATAATCCTAAATACGTCCCCTTTGTGCAAGCAAAAGTGTATTACAATACACTATTTAGCCTTAACGTAAAAGTAACTTACCGGTAATAAATGAGAGTTTAAAAATGCTATGTAGGCGTTTACTGAGCCGAAAGTACTCTCTACGAGAAGTCCTTTATTGGTTACAGTTTCATCTTTTATCCGATTTCTTAGGAATCGAGCAAGCAAAAAATTGCAGCGATATCAAGCACTGAAGTAAAATATATACCGTTAACCGAAGCTTCAAAAAAGAAGCGATGCATTTCCTTTTGCTACGGAAAGAAATAGGTTTTCCGGAAAGTACAACAGAACCAATTGTATTATGCAATGATAATTTAAGTTTACAGCATTTTAGCAAAACATCCAGTTTATCACTCTGGAACAAAGCACATTGATGCTTGTTTTCGTTACATTAGACAGCTACATCATAAAAAACAGGAAATTAATGTTAAATTTATATCTACGGCAGAAATACCCGCCGAAATTTTAATAGGGTATCTAGGTAGAGACAATGTCTTGAATTTTAACTAATGAATGTGTTTTTCGCTTTTGAGATGTGGGAGTAAGAGTTATGGAAATTTTTAATTCCTCTTTGCGTCTGCGCAGTGCTGAAAAGGCAAAGAAACTGAAAATGACTTTTTGTCAAAGATCTTTACTTTATTAGTGTTGCTGTTGTTGACAAATGCTGATTTCTCTGGCCTATAGTCAGCTCAAGCCCACGAAATTCCTCGTGGCAAGAAGTGCAAGGGCTCAAGACTGCTGCCAACGACGCCTGTCGTTGGCAGCAGTCTTGAGCCCCTTACAGGTGACAGTGCAATTTATCTAAATTCCCTCCCCCAATTTTTGATGGAGC
>KK117436.1:17252-65322 GCA_000611955.2 Stegodyphus mimosarum | reverse complement strand
TGTACATATATATATATATATATATATATATATATATATACACGTGGTATATATATATATACTACAACACGGCTGCATGCTGACTATAAGGTTGTTAACTACAGTTTGAAGAATTAAATTCCACTCCTCCAGTAACGCAATCTCCAGGACATTTCCGCTACTTCGGCCGCTCCGCACTTGGAAACTTGAAAGGGAAATGCTTATCGAACATTTTTTTTCCTTATACTGCCGCACCTACATTACCGAAGGGATCATGTTCGAAGAGAGATTTCTCGTTCCTCCAGATTTAAATATGTTAAACTAAACCTCGTTGATATATATATATAAGAAAAAAAGAAAACCTAGTAAACAGAATAAGGAACCGTTGGTATTCACTCCAGTTGTGATGTTCTTTGCACCAATTAAAGCCATCCTTCTTCTGTTGTGAACGCAAGAGGAACACGTTTGGCTTTTTGGTAGAAAAGCCTTTTTCATTAAAACTTATGTATACAGTTTCCCGTGACACAATGTTCCAATGGAGGCTGTAATTTCTGCAGGTTACCTGTTACAAAAGACATTTATTGTCAGACAGCAATCTTGAGAAGCCGCTGTTCTTGGTTTACGATATTATCCAAGTCTCATTACAAAACTCTTAGAGCTATGAAATAGTTTCCATGGCAGAGAATTTACCTGTCTTGAGATATTTACATTTCTGATTGCATCCATGATTTTCCATCCATGATTCTTTTTAGCAAACTGTTCCCAGTTCCTGCACAATGATATCAAATGCTCTATTTAAATTACTAAGGGGATTGCAGAAATTCACTCAAACTTTCACTCTGAGCAAAAAAAAAAAAAAAAAAAAAAAAAAAAAAAACCATAAAAAAAAAAAAAAAAAAAAAAAAAAAAAAACATGCTTCAACATCACATGACGTAATACCTTGATTTGCATATCAGAAACCATTTGATCAGAAAACCATTTGATTTTTAATGCTAATTAGGCTTATTTTCACAAATTCCTTCCTAAAGCGGGTTGCGTCGATTGGAAAAATTAAGGAATTATCATTATTTTTATTCACGTAAAAGTAAATTGTTAAATAATCCTGTGGCACCTACTTGTGCTTTGCAGTGGGCTTGTTTTATTTGATTATTCCAAAGAACTAGAGGGCTATCTGCCAAAGCCCTGGAATGCTTTCCTGGACGACTTTTAAAGCAAAACTGTCTCTTTTACACGTTACACATGGGGAAAATCATGTAAACACACATGTAGCCAGCCTATTAGCGAGATTTGAACCTCCGACCGAACTACCAGTGTTCAGCAACATTACCGCTCAACCGCTGGTTGGCTGCTTTTGCAGTGGGAGAATCAGCAGGAGTGGAGTTTGTAAAAAGAAGTATTTTTCTGCGGTAACTTCCACTGCTCTTGAAGGATAAATGTAGTTGGGATGTTTAAGATGTGCGTCTTGAGAATGTTATTAGTGGCGTTTTAAAAATTATGTTTAGAGTAAATGTCTATGACCGCACGCTTTCCACCTTCCACGTTGATGTTTGTATTTGGCCCTTGTTCATGTTTTTGATTCTTTGCAGATATGCACGCTTCTCAAAGTGTTCGAAATATCAAACATGAGTTTTAAATGCATTCTTCGTGAAAATGAAGCATGTTTCTCTAATAAATCTTTATGTAAACCCTAGCCTTCTTATGGGTGATTAGGAAACTCAACAGTATCCGCTTCTGGTCGGATTCTTTGTCTAGTGGGACAGAAAAATGATCTTTTAAATCGCTCCCGTCTCTTGTTGGCAACTTTGGTACTTACTGAAAATCCCGCCGACCACAAGAGGAGGCGCCAATCGCGCCAAACCCTCGCACCACGTTCTCTTTCGAATTCACACTCGCTTCACACAAGCCTTAACGTTGCAACGCCATTGCTTCTCAGTTTTTAAATAAAGCGCTATATCTTTGCCATTAACGCATTTTTTTGCGGCCGACAAAATTTCATAACTTTGAAAATATTCAACAGCATGCTCTTCTGTAGTAGGCAGGTCCTAAATTTTAATCATATTTTTTTCGAAAATGCGTGATAGAGCGGGGAAAAAGGAGTCTTTACTCAAGAATAATAACTAATACTTGTAATCAAGGTTACACCAAACGCAGGTTGTTTGAAGAAGACTTTTCCATTTTTGGCAAAAAATCGCGTAGTTTGGCGTCTTTTCTTTAATACGCAAAAATCAATGAGCTTTTACGGGAGTACGGCAAATTTCATACTTTGAAAAATAAGAACGTTTTATCTCGCTGTCATTTTCTTTGTAAAAATATGTCGAATTATTCTCTCAGCAATTGATAATAAAGCTATCATTTCTTCATCATTAAGAATTACTTTGAAATTAATTTTTCTAAAGGAATGGCACATTTTTGTTGTTAGGTTTAATATTAGCATATTTTATTTTCGAATCCCTTTTAAAAGTGTGTAAGCAATGTACACTTGCGGTAAAAAATAAGTGACTAAATTACTTGCTCGAATATTATTTGAATATAAGAAGTATCTGTTACGGAAAGAATAAATTGTTTATGGAGTTTAGTTGTAGAGATATTAGTCTTTTTTATGCAATAGACTGGAAAAATGTGCAGTGTCCTCGCCACAGACTCGAACCTAGAACTCTCGAATACACGCCGAGTGTGCTACCGTTATACCACGAATGCATGCAGAAAAGAGGGAGAAAATATCTTATATACCCTCCTTTTTAGAAGGCGGCTGCAGATTAGGGGACCAAAATACCAAATCCTGGTGGTGAAGAATCATCATCGACCTCCGTTTAGTTTAGCGCCACTCAAAGTCATTAAGATTTTTAAAGTAGGAAACACAAAAATGAGCAATGCCTTTACTGAGACTCGAACCTAGAACTCTCGAATACACTCGAATGTACTACAGTTACAAGAAGAAGGGAGAAAATACATTATATATTGACCCTTTTAAAGGGCGACTTGGGACTAGGGGACCCAATCACCATGTCCTGGTGATGAAGAATCACCATCCGCCACCTGTTTAATAGAAGCTCGACTGTAGAGTCATTAGGTTTTTTTTTTTTTTTTTTTTTTTTTTTTTTTTTTTTTTTAAAGCGAGAGATGTGAAGAATGTGCATTGCCCTCCCAGGGGTTCGAAGCTGGACCTCTCGAATACGAACCTACTGTGCTACTGTTACACCACGAATTATGCAGAAAGGAAAGAGACAATATCTTACAAAGTTAGTAAGTTATTTATTTCTAAATTCTTTCATTTGTAATGTTATAGCTTAGTGCAATTAGTAACTTTGAATTTAGTTAAATTTTACGTAAGTTGGAGGATTGTTCAACTTCCTTCCAAAATAAAATGCTAATTTCTGATTTTTTATACGTTAACATAAAAATTAAAGTACACAAAGCAATATTTCATTTGGTTTGGTTTATTTAATTACGATAAAGCTGTCTTAAAGGGAGGGATGCCTTAGTGGAAGAATCTCTAAAGGGAACTGGCTCGTATACACGTTACACATTGATAAAACCACGAAAGCGCCCATGCAGCCAGTCCGTTCGCGGGATTCGAACTTCGGACCAAATTACCAGTGCTCAGCGACTTAATCGCTTGGCCACTGGTAGGCATATTTCATTTGGAAGTATAATAAATCATGGCTTCATGAAAGGTTTCTGATTAATATAAAGGAAAATAATTTTTAAGGTTTATTTGCTAAACCCAAAAAATGAGCACGTTTATGTAAATTGATGGAATCAAAAAGCACATGTTTTCTTAGCGCATTTATAGTTCAGACTTACTTGATATCATGAGCAAAAAAAAATTCTTCAGACATTTTGGCTGAGAGGAAGGATTTTAAATTTTTAAGTAACAAACCCCTTGTTTTTTCGAGCTGTTCTTTTATTCCTTAAAAAATTTTTAATGGGCATATTTATTATTATTTATCATGCTTTGAGTATTGCTTTCAGTTCGATCATAGTCGAGCAAGTACATCAACTTTTATAATTCAGTATTTAAAATTTTTTTTAAAATATATTTAATAATGAAAGTTTTTCTATTTTGTTTATGATAGTAAAATCTGCAAAACGCCATGAAATGTTTGACAATGTTTGAAAAGATTTGCTGTTTATTTTTTTTATTTCCCTGCAAATGCGTTTTTGTATTATAAATACGTTTCTAATATTCTGACAGTAATTTAAATTATAATCTTTAATTTTTTTAATCTTAGTTTAATAGTTTAAGAAAGGAATGTATCTAAATAAATGAAAATGTTTGACATTAACAAATGCTGGCCTCCACTATTTTTTTTTTATCGTCAACGTTTATCAATCTTAGTCAGCTCACTTTAGTCTGCAAATATTTGGATGATTCTAATTTCTTTAACAGGAGTCAACGTCTTAGAGCTAACCTGGTATTGGCAAAAAATCCAATACGAATCCTCCAAAAAAACAGTGCATCTGTGTAGAAGGATGCTCTTTAAAGGACAATACCTTCAAGGTCTGTTGTATACTTCTTCGTATTACATACTGCGGTAAATGGTTATGCATATACCCTTATATCCTAAGCAAGTAGAATCGTTATATGCATTCACATTCTTTCTGCTGTTATTTAAATTTTGTACTTATAATGTGCGCCAGTCTGGATATACCAACTGACAATAGGCCACATTACTGATAAAAATGGTTGTGCCGCTGAGAGAGTTGAAAAAGAAAGTGGTAAGTAATATCACAAAAGAGGGAAATTTAGAAACTTTTTTCAAGTAACTTAATTAACAACTAGGAATGAAACTGACAATAAATCACTAATGTTCTGCAACTTTATCCATCGACAACATACCGGCGATGACGAGTCAAACGACAGAAAGAGAAAAAATAAGATGGGTGAATTAAAGAAATTATAATTGCAAGAAGTTATAAGCATCCAAATAAAAATAATCATGTGTTTGACAGAATTTGATTATGTATGTATATAATAAATTCGATTCTCACAGTACAGAAGAATATCACGTCTATGATGTTTCTGCAATATTTGCGAACAGCTTTCACTGGATTTCGATAATCGATAACTTTAAAAATGTAGATTGAGATGATCGAGAAATTAAGTATGCATTAATTACAGAAAATATTTTGTAACTTATTAAAAATTTTTATATGCATTAATTACAGAAAATAACTTGATGTACACACATTTTTAGTACAAATTTGAAAATCAAATCTATAAGTTTTCAGATTTTAACGGGAGCCCAGAAGGGATTGTTAACGGTTTTTACGCTCTCTCTGAGCTCACAGTCTACCAGCCACCATTTTAGTTTTAGAGCTCATTAAATATAATTTTTTTCGCATTTGTGTCTAATAAAATTTAACAACAAATTACAAAAATTTTAAAAGCCGCACAGCAATATACGTTTAGAATTCCCGATGCGGAGCTAAGTGTTGGCATATACCTTTCTTTTTTTTTTCTTTTTTCTTGTTTCTTTTCTCAGTTTGTAATATCAGCGTGTAATTTTCTCACTAATACGGCTTCGCAAAACTTTATTTTGTCTTTTTATTACTAACTTTTTGTTTGTTTACCTCTTATCCTTACGTCACATAAAATTCGATTCAAAGGCAAAATCACAAATTATTTATGAAGATTATGTCTTTAGAATTTTCGATAGACAGTCTCGCGCTCTCGAGATAAAAATGTTTTATTTACTACAAAGTTTACTACAAAGAGTTTGCTAATCTAAAATTCGTTAAAATTTACAGCATATGAAATGGATAATGAAACAAATTCGGCATTTAAAATCTGGGCTGGCAAGTACGCATGCTCGAATAGAGGAATACGTTAATGAAAATTTGATGGCTCTAGGTTCTGTTGTTTTTCACAGTGCGAGAAACATACGTGCATTCATGCAGATTCTTCACTGCTTAATTTCTTTAAATATTGTATAGTGCGAAAATATTTGGTGGCAACAATTTGAAAAGTGATGCAACGCATTTAATTTTTCCCACACAAAATGTCGTTTGGAGACTAATATCCCAATCGGGATTAATGTTCTTTTTGGGCCAAAAATATTTACTAGATTAATAATTGAATGATTGGTATTCTTGAGGATATGATTAAATGTTTTCGCATTATACAAAATCATTAGCAAAGAAAACACGAAAAAAATATAAAATTAGTGTCTTAGAGTATAGTATCTATATAGGTTTCTAAATAAGATATATTACATATTTATATTCTTTCTGTCCCTTTCATTTATTAATAACTGTCGCATTGTCGGGTGTGAGATCCAGTTGCACAAATGCAGTCGCGCGTTCAGAAAATAAGAAGATTCGTGTTTTTAATCCCTTTGACGACATAGGGGATTTTTAAGGTTTTTGTCCAAACTCTGGTGGTTTCTGCAATTTAATCTCTACTATAATTGAAAATTAAGTATCAAAACAGTTTTTAATTCCTTGATATGTCTTTAGCAGCACATTTTTCTGAAAATATTATAATTAAATAGTTTAAATTTAATTCCATTAATTTTACTATTCATTAACATAAAAATTCTAGCTCTCAGAATTGGATGAGTCCGGTATTAAACTCTACCATTCTTAAAATAAACTTACTGGTAAAAATATTTTACAACAAATCTTCCAAGACACAAAATCAATTTCCTTATTGTCTTTTTCAAAGGTCCAACATTTAAACATGCATCATACATTAAAGATTTAATGAAATTTAAAACTCAAGGGAACGTTTTCTTTAAAAACGATTCCGAACCTTAATCCTATAACCACACATTTCTTTTCCCTGTTAAATTTAAAAGTTCGCAAATACCATTACCTTGGTCTTATAGCAAAATCCCCAGCATTCTTACGGATTTTCCCCATTATCCCCGTCCACTTCAATGTCAACTTTTCTGAGTTCGTTGGGTAGGAATTTTGACGGCCGTCAAATTCCCTTTCCCTTTCAAGATTTTTTTTTTACGTCTAAGAATTGTCATACGCACAGCTACTAACTTTGGCAGAAGTACTAGACTATAGAAAGGCAAAGAAGTTTGATAGAAATTACTAGAAAATTGACTGTTTTTATACGTTTAAGATAAGATTAAAAACACCAAACTTTGAAAGATAATTGTTTGATTCTTAATACTTCCTTCGTCCTTGGAGAATTTGTTCAGAGTTAAATTTTTCATAAACATTGTTGTACTGATTCTGGTTTCCTAATAATAACGACTATATTACTGTGATTGTAAATGCTGCAATTATCTGTTATGCACATTTAGCATTGTTTCATAGCTACAACCATACTGAATGCAACTGCAAATAGAAATCCCTTTTCACGTTAATCAAATGTAAATTTCAAAAACAAAATATCTAGAACATTAAAATGTAATAAGAGACTTTTATTTTAGACACCTTGCCAACGTTTATGTCATGACAGCTTTTATGCTCAGCACCATTAATCATTTTATGTGAAAACAAACAGGAATATTTAATATCTGAAATCCAATCCAAGATGAAAACGAAAACTAAGTTTCTGGAAAGGAATAGAATTTTCAATATTCGTTAAGAACGCAATTCTTGAACAGATTCAAAATTTCTGAGGTAGATTTATTTATCTTTTGTTGCAATTGTACGTTATGATTGTTATTGTTATTACTATTATTGTAGAGTTCCCCTTACCTTGGAGTCTGAGAACACACTTCATAAATGGCTGAAATTTTAATGTACAGAAGAAACAAATGCGCACACTTCTTCAACTAACATTTTAAATTGAACATTTAATGAAGATTATAAACGTTTTTTACAGGTTATTAATATGCACTACAGAAGCATGAATATTTACAGGAAATTTGTCACAATAAAAAGAAATTAAAAAAAAAAGATCTTTCAGCTTTATAACGTAGTACAACTTCTTTGTACGTCCTATGTTGTAATGGCGGCCTCGTTTGCGTTTCTTTTCCCACAAAACAATTCTGTCGAACAGCGTCCAACGCTATCTCTCGGTCGTAAAAGATGATATCCCACAATTATTATTATTATTATTATTATTATTATTATTATTATTATTATTATTATTATTATTATTACAATTATTATTATTATTGTGCTGATCATCACTAGTTGCGGGAGAGGTTTCCTACCGCCTGGCTAAACAAACCGGAAAAATATTTTGAAATAAAACTATGACTTCTGCTCGCAAAGAGCACGCAAAGTAGCACGCAATCAAAAAGTATGTAAGTGTAAGCAATGTATATATTATAATCATTATATGACTATGTATGTGTTAACTGATTCAAGCAATTCTCACGTCGTTGACAAAAACAAAATAAGGAGAGGAAAAACTCGTAATAACACAAATGCTTTGAAACATCAATCTGTTATATGTATATAGAAATATAATGAAATTTTGATGTTTTTCTTCAATTTTTTTATGTACTAAATTTACTATTATCGAAACCCTGTTGGTTCTAATGAGAATTTTGAGCTATGAGGAACACGAAAAAACGTACAGTACAATTACAAATTTTAACCTGTCATTTCAAATTATTTATTATTTGATCGAAAAGTTCCAAAAAACGGTTTTTATTAAAATAATAGCATTTCGTAATTTTTGCTACAAACACTTTTAAACAATGTTATCAAAAGGTATGTAAATGTAAATAATGTATATATTGTAATCATTATATGACTATGTATGTGTTAACTGTTTCAAGTAATTCTCACGTCGTTGACAAAAATAAGGAGAGGAAAAATTCGTAATAACACAAATGCTTTGAAACATCAATCTGTTCAGGAAACACTGCATAGCCTACACTTATGGATGGAAGAAAAGAGAAAGCATGATAAACAAATAACATTCAAAGGGTTTACGAAGAACAGAAAAGAGTACAATTATTCCCTCATACAACAACATGAATTAGCATGTATCGCCACAGTTTCTCCACCTAAGTACTTGCTAACGATATAGCATATGCAATAATTTCTCGTTTGACAACAACAGAGATTCTCTGAAAAAAATATGTGATAAGAGCGATGAAACTGTTATTAATACTGATTTGAAAATGGTATTTTCTACAAGATCATACTGCATTACGAGAGGAGACATCTGCAGTATATTTACATCTTCTACACTTCAAAGATTACAGTTCCGTAACCTAGTTCATCACTTGAGGTTATGCAACACAGGGCCAAATCCTTCAGTGGACGAATCGGTAAAAATTCTCTGGCTGTGAAAGCCACTGTTTCGCTTTTAATGTGTTGAATTCTCCATTCTACAAGTTGACAGAATAGTGGTGAGCAAAGATCCATTATACTTACTTGATATTTCTACCGTCATAAGGTCAGGTACAATTTTAAAGGATATTGCAGCTCATGATCCTGATCCCGTTTTCGCACTCAAGAGCAAAGTAAATCGACTTATCATATTTTAAGTGAGTTTAGGAAAACATACTGATGAAATTAAGAGTTGACACATTTTATTTGGAATTTTTACACATTTCTCTAGTTCAAAATCGAAACCAAAAATTTTACCAAAGGTCCAAAAGTAATTATTGATATCATCAAAACATCACGCTATCTAACTCAAAATTTCCTGCAAGACATCAATCGAGTAATTTAGCAGAATGCTTTCTTTCCCATCCCGAAAATTTGGTCGTTGCAATGACTGTGAATTAAAATGGATACATCAGAGAGTTAGGGATAATTCGATTATTGAAACTTTCATCACTTCCTAAGGGAAAGATTATTCGAAACTTCACCATATCAAAACTAAAATTTGAGATAATAGACTACGTCAATACGATTTGGTGGAAGAGTTACATCTCTCTTCTTCCATTAGAAATATTCAATTAGAAAAATTATAAATATAAAATTTATTAAAGACCAGCATCTGATTTCAAAAGCTTCCTTTGCCACACGCAGACTGTAGAATGGTGTACAAACTGGTGGCCGAAGTCTTTAAAACAGTGTGTGGCGCTGACGCTAGAGATGGCTTGTTTAGGATGATCGTCCTAGGATGATGTGTTATGCCAGAATTTCCCAAAAACCTAACTTTAGGTACATTCGTTTTGATAAAAAAATTAAAATTGATTAATATATTCACCGTTTTTTACTAAAAGTGAAAAAGAAAATTATAAAAACTTCTGAAATCTGCTGCGTTCTCTCGACATAATAGGTTATATTTTTTCTTTGCTGTGCTAGTATCTTGCATAGATGACTAAATAATAATTATAGATTCCCCAGGTTTGAGCTGTTAGGGCATGCCAATTATAATGAATTAATGTCAATCTTTTACGACTCTGAAATCTCCACTTAATCTAAATATTGCTCTAAAAATTGTCAAAACTTAAAGGAAAACCTCCTCTGAATCTAAATTCTAATAAACCACCAAAGAAAGCTAAAACGACGAAATCTATTTATAAGCCCAAAAGGTTTAAAGGTTACCTTTATAAAACAGCTGAGAGAAATATTAGAAAATAGCTGAGATATTTCAGGCAGCTATCTTGGAGTAATAGGCGGCAATATATAATGAATATGAAGCTCTCCGTAAAAAATAGATTAATTGGCAAAAAACGGAACCCCGCTCGTTAATGCCAATCGGAGTACTCCAAGGAAAACTTATAAAAACATTAACCGGTGTTAACGAAAAAGTGAAAACTGCGATAAAGTGTTACAGACTATTGCGAAAAAGATTATGAAGCTCGAGAAAACCTGCTTCCGATTTTAGAAATGCAAAGAAATGTTTTTAAAACGTATAGCTAAATTTTTACACTTATCAGCTAAATTCCGAAGCTTCCATTAAATCCATCTTCAAAAAGACTGCCCGGGTTAATATCCGAAGATGACATTTCCTGAGACTTATAGAGAAAAAAAATTTCTATTTATCAAAGTACGAAATTCAGATGCTCCCTATTTACTTTCTCGAACTTAATAAAAATCCAATAGTTCACGAAATATTTCAGCTTCTACGTTTTAGATGAAAATTACAAACCTGAGAAAAAAGCAGCTTAGTTAGAGAGTCAACAACATGGCCATAACCAGTATAGCTGTTTCAATCAAGAACGATGCTGCAAATGTTGTTGTGGGATTCTTACGGAGTGAGGCTGAATTATGGCTCGTTTGTAGCTAACAGCTAAAGACTTAGCTGTTGGCCACATCTGTGAGTCGAAATCAGAAGTGGGGGACGAGACACCTCGATTGCTTTGAAGGAGAGAACGTGGCACTGTTCCTTGCGAACGGAATTCCGTAGCACTTCAGCAAAAGATCTCCTCTGCGCTTAAAACAAGAATTCGAACTCTTTCGAATTTGCGAGCGTTGAGTGACTCCACGGCCGCAGTAGCTAATAATCATTGAAGCAATCAATGCACCTTAAATAAGGAAGATAAAACCATCTGTTTATTCTGCGACGACGATCACGTCGGTTCTTACCATGGATGTGCAGTTGACAAGAGAAAATGTGAAACAGCTCTATTACCCAAAACCAAATCACCACCAAATCGAAGCTCAACTAATTTCCCAACCTTATTTCGTAAAACGTCTGAAAAATTCACAATAAGAAATCCACAACATGTTGCTTACATCTCAAAATCATAGAAAAACCTCATGCCTGAATTTGACAAATTGAAACCATTTTCTTAATCTTCAAAGATAAAAAGACTGTGAAATTCCTTAATAAAATTTCACAAATTGTAAAGGAAACCAAAAGGCTAAGACAAAAACGAAGACCATAAGTTTTCATGCCACAGAATTCATCATGCTTTTAGCAGGGAAAGGTAATTAATGATAAATTAATAAATGATATTCTAGAAAATTCTAGAAATTCTAGAAGTTTCGTTCACCTAATGAGGAGGAACCTGTAGCTGCCCTCGAAATCGACTGAGTGTTTTGATAAATGTACGCCAAATACAAGGTTGTCCCAGCGAGTTTTATTAATAAATGATAGCCGAGGGAATCAAGCAAGACTCCACCTTCACGGAGCTAGACGCTGGAAGTTTGATCTCAGCTTGTGTAACTTTTTTTTCTACAATTTATTTAACTCGGTTTTATTTCTCTGTCCTTTTCTACTCATCAATGATTTTTAATTTGTATTAGACCTTTGGATTGCATTGAGCGCTTCATTTCTTTTACATAAACGTGTCAAAGTAAATACCTAACAAGATTATCCATATTGTAGCTGTTAAGGTTGATGCCGGATAAGCAGTTAGGTTATAGATTATTGGTAATACTGCTATTTTTCCAAAATATTGCGTTCCTTGAGCTTTTTGAATACGCAATAAATACTTGAAATTACTGGTTTTAAACTATTTCATGTTCTTAATGCTCCGCTATTTACACTAGGAATAGTTACATTTCAATAGTACTGAGTTCAATAAATTTGAAAAATTCACAAAAAACAACAAAATTGTGCTATTTTGCAAAACTTTCCGCTCGAAGAGTGATCGGAAAATATATTTTTATATGGAAAGTTTTCTTTCATTTTGCATAACTACGGAATACAGTGCAGAACCGGAAGTGCTGTTTTATAGGATTGACATTAATAGTCTTCACCGAACAATTGAAAGTGATATTTTAGTTAAATATCTTCAATCCTATAACAGGTTTTAATGACAAACTATACTAAAATGCAGAGCTAAAATTGCGCCAGAGACCAAAGATTGCCGCCGGGCTTCGGTATTTCTCAGTTTCTGAGGTAAATCTATATTCTTTAACCACAATTTATTACAATTCAACTCAAATTCACGCTTTAATTGTTTTATTTTTTCCTCCGGTGTGCTGAAAAAAGAAGACCCTCCCCCATTGAAATCGTAAGGTGTACTGTATACGTAGGGTCTAAGCTAATTCTCAGCTTTTGTTTAAAATTGTGAGTCCAATTGGAGCCCCAAATAAGACGATTCCCTATATTTTATTTTTTATTTAACTGTCTGTAATTAAGTTAATAATTTATTAAATTTTAATTATATATTTACATTTATATAATTTTAATTTAGTTATTTTAATTATTTGGCATAATTATTTATTATTTATTTTTTCCCCTTCTTCTTGACGGTCTTCCAGAGGACTCCGGCACTTCTGATTTTAGAAATTAAGCCCTGATAAAACGTAATCCATTACTTTAAAATTTTCGTATTTAAGGCTTTTATATCAATAGGAACAATCTATTAGATTTATTTTAAATTGATGTGCTGGAAGATAAATTTTACTTGAAGTTCTGAAGAGATTTGCGTAAAAAGATACAGTATAATTCAAAACTTTTCCAATTTTATATTTCAAATAGGATGTGAATGAGAACTGCATATTATATGTGTAAGCATTAAACGTTTTCTTGGAATAATGATGGGTGCAAAGAGAATAAGCTCAGTATGAAGACTATCTCTCAATATGATGCAATTTAAAGTATTAATTTAAGTCGTCAATTTGATGTTCGTTTCACTTTTGTGTGGAATCACTTTTATACTAAAATGATGATCCCACCAAATATTGTCAATATATGTTATTATTAAAGAAATAATATATCAAAAGAAATAATATAACGAATATGAAAACAAATGTATGAAAACCTACAAAACTCTAACTGAAATTCTAAAGATATGCTGCTGTTACAAATTTAGCGATTGTTACTCCCTAATTTGGGAATCCGATATGCAAGATGGTGTTCTGCTATACATGACCAGAGGATATATTGCAATGAAATGTTAAAGCAAAAATTTTGAAACTAAATTACGGGAAGAAGAACATTTTAGTTATTATTGCCTATTGTATGGGAATATAGAATAATATAAATCGAGTAGTATTTATTTATAATTAACATTAAGCCAACGTTATAAATACATTAGATTTTATTTACTGGATCAAATGGATGTAAAAATTTATTAAAGCCCTTGGCTATTCCGCGGTCCATGAATTAACATGGAACTGGTAAAAGGTCATGTCCTAGTCAAATCAGATTTTTTTTTACATCTTCAGTGATTAAGCGGCATTAAGTTAAACATTTGAACATTTTAGACAAAATCTTTATAGCAGTTTCCGTGACATAATAAGGTCTGATTGCTTAGAAACGAAATTAGGCTTTTGCCGTTTGCATACCTCGTAAAACCCACATATGAATTCTCCATTATCTTTAATATGTTATTATTGTTAGTGGAAAAGAGAAGTTTCGGCATCTTCAGCAGTTTTAAAATCCAGTGTAATTCGCTTTCTGAATACCTTGAAGGAGGGAAAAATGACTTGAATGTTTTAAAAAGTTTTTGAACCTTGTGTTAAAATGCCTGGTAGAGAAACTGAAAAAATATAGATTTCCTATTTACATTTTAAACATTCAACAAAGGAATTGTAAAACTATCTTTGACGTTTCCTAAATAAGGAACCTTATTATTTCGTGTCTTTTAAATTTTAATTTAATGTAATAGTATATATCTAAATGCACGAATCGGTAAAAATAATTCATTTTTTTCATTTATAGCAATATCTCTTCAGAAACATTAGACTGCAGTCTGAAATTTCTAGAATGCAAGTCTTTTCAAAACATTATTGCTATTATTATTATGATTATTATTATGACGATGAGAAGAATTTCTGAGAGATACATAGGTTTTCAAAAATGTTCCATACCATTAAAATACTATAAAGATTATCTCGTATTACTATATGTAAGGAAACCGAAGTCGTTCGTCTAATGTTTTTATTTAATATTTTCAGTACAGCATCAAACATATATACCACTTTGAAAACTTGCATTCAAGAAATTTCCTTCGAACAGCTTATCTATACATATAATAAAACAAAGAGTCTGTCTGTGTGTGTGTCTTTCGTTCGTGTTGCGAGTAAGACCCAGCGCCACGAAATTTGGTACATAGGTGTATCTACATAAGAACCAGTGCACCTCGAAGCGATGTTTTCGAAATTCGAATTAGAATTTTTTTATTTCATGTTTTGTGACCAAATCGCGTCATTTTGAGACATAATGGGCTACAGGAACGGGATTTCACTCTATACATTTCATTTTTACATCGTCGTGAAGCGTAGACACTTAGCTATTTTACGAACTTAAAATAAATTTCGTATTTCAATAAATCGATTAAATACGAATTTATTTAGGAAGGTGAGATTAACACCTTTTCAGGGGAATTTTAAAAAAAAAAACGTATTTTAAAAAATGTGCTGTTTATTTTCCTTTGATTTTTGGACACGTTGAACTTTAATCCTTTCGACTCCTTTTAAAAAAGAATTTTGGAAAAATAATAATATTTTGTATTTTTTTTTAAATTTTTTAAATGAAGCTCCCGAATACACTTCTCACATCTCAGATATTTTAAAATGTGGTTTTGGCAACAATTTTCCTTTCTTATTGTTGTTGATAGATTTTTGATGAAATGCATCATTTTGAATAGTTTCATTCTTTTAAAAATTTCGGTATGGCAACAATTTTTCATCGTATTTCTTATGTTACTGTTTTTAAGAGACTGAAAAGTTTAAGAAATTAAAAAGTTGTTTCTTTTTGCAACGGTAAATTGTTTAATTACTTTATTAGGATAATTAACATTTGTATCAGAGGATATTGCTTATTTCATTAAAATATTTTATACAAGTTAAATGGCTGCGATGTGACTGCTGACACATTTCCTCAGAAGATTACCTAAAGTATCATAAGATTTCAGAAGTTCAAAAAAAGGATCATTCAAACTATCGAGTAAGAAAATGTTTAAAAAATTTTAATTTTATTGTAGAATTTTTATATAATTTTTTGTGTTGTCATGGTGGTGCTTAAGAACGGGGATATAAATTATGCTTTAACAAGTGTTTAATGCATATCTCATGCAATTAATTTGCTAAAAATTCAAGATGTATATGTTTTTCTGGAGATACATCAGGACTGTATACAAAGGAGGGTTGGAATCTTAACAAAGAGAAAAAAGTTGGGAGAACTTACACGGCCATCTGTCCCAGGTATGTCTTTTATGCATTTTTCCCGTACGTTTAAAAGCCAGACGAAGGCTGGCCTCATAGCGGCTAGTGTAATATAAATTGGATCGAAAAGATATAACATCTTATATTGAGGAAAGCGATTAATATTGGAAAAATGAAATTTTAAATTTTATTCGCCACAAAACAAAACTACCCACCCATACATACAAATATGAATTTTTTGAAACCCATATCACTCCTGGTTGAGTCTTTCATAAAAGTTGTTCACCGGAAGAAAGAATTTCTTTCTCATTGCAAGATCTAGGCCGCGTAATGGGGTGTAAACTACTTGTCCTATATTTATGTTTCGTCACAGTTGAAACATTTTTAATTGTTCTTTGACGCGTGGGAAGATTAGACTCATTAAGGAAGGCGAGAAAAATTCAATCATTTAGCAGGAACTTTGAGGACAGAACATTTTAAAGTTTAAGGTAATTAGCGAATTAATGAAAAGAATATTATTTCTACTTGGCTGGAAGGTAATTGCCAAAATGGAGATTTTTAACCAAAGAATATTTTTATTCAATTCGAATATCAGTACAATTAGAATTATTATCGAATATTAATATTGAAGTATTTTAAAGTTTGCAAAACTGGTGTATTTAGTTACATGGTTAGAACAATTGAAAATGAAAAGTAATTTTTCAGTTAGGATTTACGATAACGATGGGCAGAAAAAAATGTAAGAATTAATTTTATGAAATTGCATTGCCATCCTTTAACGTCTGTTTTAGTAACTTATGTACTTTTCTTTGATGTCGGTCTTTCCCAACGTAATAAATATGACTTCTAAATAAACTAAATTTATTAATAGAAACATTATATTTTGCAAAGGGATGTTGTCCTTCGTGACAAAGTCCTCTTCTTGAAATTTAATTTTTTAACATTAATTTACTTTTATTTCATTTATATCATTTTTATTGTTACTTTTAATTTGTATTACGATATACATGTTTTATATATGTGTTAAATTTGTTTTATTTTGTTTTAAGCAAATTCGCCGCACATTTATTAATCTTTACAATTTACATTATGTTTCAACCTTTCTTTAAACAATGCTTTTATTTTTTTAGATAATTTCTCTCTTACACTACTGCCCAGTGCAAAGCAATGTAAACTAGCTTAAGAAGATTTTTAAATTAATTCCGAAATTCAACTTACTAAATAAATTTAAGAAGATTTAAGTTAAGTAATAAATATTTTTAGCGTATACGAGTTTTGTCATTTACAGCTTAATTTATTAATTTGTGACTGTTGTTACTAAAATGGCCTAGTTCTATTCCAGGTTTCAGCTTGACAACTTTTTAAGTGCCTATTGTTTTTAAAAGCATTGGTATTGCCAGACTAATTGTATCTTGAAAGATTAGGATTAGAGGCAAGTTGCTATCGAAGGACCACTTTTACAAAATTATCCTTAAAATCGTCAAATTTGGCAATTTTACATTTTATACATATTCGTGTAAATATTACTTTCCATACTACGCATATATGGGGATGGACGTTATAATTATGAAATGTGCCTTAAATATTAGAAAAATAAAAAATACGTGCCGCTGGTTTAATGAAGGAAACCGGTCGCTTTGACTGAGCCGGAGAGTTTCTATGAATGGGATGGTAGCTATTTCCTGTTTAATACAGAATCAATCATCTTAGTATAAGTCATAGGCCTAATGTGAGAATATACGAAATGACATAAATTTCGTTTATTAGAAACAGTGAAAATAAGAATTTGAGGGTAATTTATAGTTAGGCTAGCATAAAAAGAACAATAACCATATCTTGAAAACTTTCAAATAGTATAAAATAATTATTAAGCCTGCTATTAATATTAGACTGTAAATCTCATCAAATTGCTGCATCAATTATTCTTTCTTGAAGATTTCAAATGCATTTCTCGCAATATTACATTCTGATCTTCTTTCTGACACCAGCGCACTTCTTATGAACCCACACTTTACGCGACAGACATGTCTTCCTTGAAGTCATCACAGCAGATAGCACAGAACTATGAATCCCCGTTGGAATTTATATGCCTGTTTACTAAATGCAATAAAGTCTAGACTTTGCTGTCTTCTGCGATCCAGAAGTTTGGAGTGGTCGTTTCATACTGTTATTAGTAACTTTTGGGCTTTCTTTGAGCTTTTCCGACTGCGAATTTGGATGGAATCGGAAAGGTTTCAGTCAAGGAGACTTTGCCTTTTGACAACAATGTTGATACACCAGGTAGAAGCGGTTTTGATTCTGTTTCATTGGTGGTTGAAACAGATATTTCATTCTAAAGCATACATGTCATGTGTCAGAAGCAATTATGCTTGAGACAGGAACTTCTACAACAGAAACATCATTTGTTTCAAACTGCACTGCTGCAATAAAATGAGATTCTTCAATTACATCTCTGTTAATTGGCCAAGCGCCAGTTTTAGCTAAACGTTCATTATCCTTTCTTTTGTTGCTGCTTGTACATATGCTTTCCCAAATAATCTTATCATATGGAACTGGGTAATAACTTCTAATTTACCTTCTCTCCGTCTATGTCTTAGAAATTTCTCCATTTCATTGATATAATAATGTTTCGTTGACGTAATTGATATGCATTTTATTCTTCAACTCAAAACCGTTATATACAAAATATTAGGCTTGATATGGTTTCTATTGTTGGGCCACCAGCCCATTCATAGCAAAGCAGGCTGGCACATTAAAGACAACTAGCAGTAGGTATGCAATATGCCCGAGATTTCGGTTATACCAAAGTAAAGAATCATTATTAACATAGACAAATAACACATTAAACGCAAATGTTATCCCTAACAACTAAAAGTCTATTAACATTTTAATATTTTCGTTACATTGATAAATTAGAAGAAAAGGACAAAAATATAATTTTCTTGTAAAACAACCTTATTTGAACGTGGCTCAACTCCCTGTCAAGATACTGATCTTCAAGCTTTATGTGAAATACTAAACAGTGAACAGGAAGCTCCAACTAATAACTAGAACATAATGCAGGTGGCTCAACGAAGGAGCTGGCCCATCCATAGCAACTTTACCATACGTACTAAATACCAGATTGTTTAAAATAAGACGGGCTTCCAAGCTATCAACGTTCGCCCCGTACAAACCTTCTAAAAGATACAATAACTTTTACTTTTTACAGAGTTCCTAAGAACTATTGCAATCTTTTGCGGAATTAATAAAGTACAACTTCATCCCACCATTAACATTACTATATACATTATAGAATTAAATTTACCTGGGAATAATTTAAACTAAGCATATAAATAATGCTGGAAGTATTTGCTTGTTACAACTAAATGCAATTCTGCACTGAAATTTTTATTTGCTAATTGCTGATATATAATTTTATGTCAGATATCCGTGACGTACATTCAGCCGTTTCACAGAATGCAGGCAGACGAAACTACAGGGTGCGTCATAAATTAGTGCAAAGTTCAAAAATTCGTAATAAAAGAAGGAATGCACGGAAAAATTTTCTGTTTGCGCCAATATGGTCAGAAAGACATTGGATTTTTTTCCATGTAAAAAAATGTTTCCAAAAGTAACCGACAGAGGGCGCTCACACGTCATACTGAGATGTTTTATGCAAATCACGCAAACAGAAACAGACAATCAAACAGATCACAATAACAAGACACTATGCATTTACTATTTTATAGTAACAGATGTTCAACATTACCACCACCACAAGATAATAGGCACTACGCCCATTACAGCGGAGTGTAGCATGTCGCCATCGATGCAGCGACGGTCAGTCGAATGGCATTTTTCAGTTCCACCAGTGTGGTTGGGGAGCCCCGGTACACACGAGACTTTAAGTATCCCCACAACCAAAAATCTGCCGGGGTCAAGTCTGGTGATCTTGAGGGCCACGGAATCTTACAACCGCGACTTATCACTCGGTCTTCGGTGAAAGATTCCAACAGGAACGCCTTCACGTCGCGTGAAATGTGGGGCGGAGCACCATCCTGCATGAAGGTGGCGACAGGTAACGCATTTCTTTCCAGGTACAACGTGGTCACGCAACAGCGTAAGATACCGTGCTGCAGTGACTGTACAGGTTTACACGCCGGATACAGGACAGCGTTCTTCAAAAAAGAAAGTGCCCAGAATAAAAGACGCGGTGAAACCACACCAAACAGTCACACGAGGAGAATGCAGTGGCTGGCTCTGGTACTCACGAGGGTTTGACGTTGCCCAAATGCGACTGTTTTGCGTATTGACGTCACCATGCAGTGAAAAGTGGGCTTCATCCGTCCACATGACGTTCAGCAACCATTGTGGGTTACGTTCCATTTGTGCCAGCGCCCATGTAGCAAACTTTTGTCTTGCATCTGTATCTGCCGGTAATAACTGGTGAAGTCGCTGGATTTTGTTCGGATACAGATCCAACATTCCGTGCAGAATACGTCGAATCGACGCTTCCGGAATCCCCGTTCTTCTCTCAGCTTCACGAGCACTGCTACTCCCCGTTGATGTCTCGGCTGCCATATCTTTGATCACACTTTGTACCACATGGACACCGGCCGCTCTCAAGGGTGGTCTGCCACTTCGTTGACGATTCTCCAAACTCCCCGTTTCCTCAAAACGTCGTACTAAATTCCGTATCCCATTCAATGAAATAGGGCTTTTTTCAGCCTTCAGTCCTTTCTCCGTGCGAAACTTTCGCAATGTAACAGTTGTGGATTCACCATTCTTGTAGAACAATTTAACCACCAACGCCCGATCTGGTAAAGAAAGCATGCTGCCGACTTCGAATGACGGATCCGTTTCCAACCAAGTGTTTTATTGATAGCCTGATTTGCATAAAACATCTCAGTATGACGTGTGAGCACCCTCTGTCGGTTACTTTTGGAAACATTTTTTTACATGGAAAAAAATCCAATGTCTTTCTGACCATATTGGCGCAAACAGAAAATTTTTCCGTGCATTCCTTCTTTTATTACGAATTTTTGAACTTTGCACGAATTTATGACGCACAGTGAGTTTCATTTTAAGAAATGCTGCATTTTTTATATTTTAATTTTCTGAAAACAGGCTTTATTTCCGGATCGCTATTAAGGTAAAACCAAGCTTGTTTTTGCTCGGAGCTGATCTTAAAGAAAAATCTTTCCTGAGGTTTAAAACAACACAACCGACACCAAGACAAGACAATATATGGGCATACACGTTCCGTAGACTTAACGACACTACGCAGTCAGTCCAGGGTTTTAACCCCTATCCTCTCATCTTGGAGAGGATTGACGCCATCGCAATACGAATTTGTCTCTGACAGTCACACACGCTACCCGCCCCCAAGGACATCACCCAGGAAATTCGGGGCGTTACTCCTAAGGCAGCTACTCAGGACGCCATGCCGGACTACTAAAATATTAAGCTTTAGGACCTACCAAACCCGCGAGCCGAACAAGTGATCTTTCCGGGCCTTGAGAACCACAAGGTCCGTTATCTGTAACCCCGCGTGGCCGAGACTGCTTAGGTACAGATCCTAGCCAGTACCTTATCAGAGTTCTCTACATGACCTCCCGGGGAAGGAACTGACCCCAAGGGAGAATCGTAGTATGAATGCTAACCTTATTTGCTATTTTATGAACTGGAACAACGATATATTATTCAGGATGAACTGGCCGTGTAGTCATTTAAGAGTATCTCTGTATCGCTTTTGTATATATGTGCATGCACACGAAAAGTGAAAGAACAAATTTGAAAGAAGCAAATAAAATATCGTATTTTACTGAAATATCAGGATCATTTTAACGATGAAAGTGTATCTTGAAAGTTGAAATAAAACTCAATGCGCTCGTAATTATTTTTTGATTACAATAGAAGCCGCACCTTATGCTATTAATTACCACTACACTCGGGAGAAGAATTGTTATTTGTTGAGAATTTGTAAAACCTTGAGGGAAATTTGCTTTCATTACCATGATAAAGGCATAAACAGCATCACGTTCATCCTAATACAATTTTAAATTACAAAATTAGCCACAAAATTTTTGACAGTTTCTTAATTTTGTTTCATAATTTAGGTCTGAGGAAGTCTTAAAATTAAGTATTATGGCCTCACCCTGGGATATAATAAACTCGCAATTTCGGAAACCAACTTTTCAAAAGTTTTAGAAAACTTTTGTTGAATTATAAGAAACTAAAATTAAAATTTGCTTCAGCAGATTATTTTAACCAGCCACGCAGGTATTTCCTCACTGAACAGTTTTATTTTTCCTTATTATAATTTGTATTTCAATCTCCCTTAAAGTTACTAGACGCGATATTATGCTTTTAAGACATTTTGCGTCAAATGTCTATTACTGGAATTTTAAATACATTTTAAGTTAAGAAACAATAACACGCTGAACAAATATTAATTTCGAAGTCAAAGAACAAAAATCAGCGTTATATTTTTAAATTTTCACAGGACTAGTTTCGATGGTTTTACCGAACCACCATCCTCAGCTGCAAAAGCGCAAATGAACAAGATGAGACGTAATTATTAGATAAGATACTGTAAGAAAGCCTGGGCAGGAGACAAGGTACTTGCTCCATCTGTTGATGAAACCAGAACTAAAACATAATTTCTTTAAAGGCTGACGGCAAAGATGGATTGGAATTAGGGTCGTTAATTAGAACAGAAATATTTTTTTGAATGTGAATTGCCTCTAGATAATCCAGTTCATCAATGGGAGATGTTTTTTGAATAATTTTGGCAGCAGAAAAAATGAAACTGTGATTTTCGGACCAATAATGTTGGACAACAGAAGACTTCTGTGTTTCCTTTTTCTAACATATGCCTCATGTTACTTAACGCCAATTTTTACTCTTAGTTTGGCCAATGTAAATTAAGCCACACTGGCAAGGAATCCTGTAAATACCCCAGGAATTCATATCCGGAATGGGGTCCTTGAGTATGGAACTCGGAATTTTATTGATGGGAGAATAAACAACCCGAAAGTTAAATTTCTGTAAAATACGTGCAACGTTATAACTAATTGATCGAAAGAAGGGAATGACAACAGAATTTTTATTATCTCCTAAAACATAAGTCTGCCTTTTGGTGTGTTGAGATGAAAATGTTTTAACTGCTTGATTAATAATGTTGTGTGAAAAGCCCCTGTCAATAGCTATTGCTTTTAAATAATTTAATTCTTAATCGAGGGATAGTTTGGAGGAGCAAACTTGAAGAGCACGGAAAACGTAGGAATAAAATGAAGCTGACTTTTGTTTAGTCGGATGACATGATTTGAAGTGTGGTGGAAGGCAAATCGATGGAGGTTTACGGTAAACCGTAGTACTGAAGTTGAATGTGTTACGATGGATTAGAATTAGTGTTGTTCTAGTTAACGACCCTAATTCCAATCCATCTTTGCCTTCAGTCTTTAAAGAAATTATATTTTAGTTCTGGATTCATCAACAGATGGCGCTAGTAGCTTGTCTCCTATCCAGGCTTTCGTATTTTATCTTATCTGATCATTATATCTTATTTCGTTCATTTGTGCTTCTGCAGCTGAGGATGAATATTCGGTAAAACCATCGAAACTAGTCCTGTGAAAATTTGAAAATATAACACTGAGTTTTGTTGTTTGACTTCTAAATTAATAAATTTGAAGTTGTTCACAGATTTTTACTTTCCGTATGCTTCTCTCTTCAAAGAATGTGAAAAAATTGAGCAGTCATGAAAATATATGTATAAGATGTCATTAAATTACTCCAGAATTAGGTTTCATTAGGTTTTCTGAATATAACAAATCACACAAGGATTATCTGCCTAAGGAAACGGATACCTTCGTGGAAGACTTTCTGAGGCAAATTGTTCGTATTCAAGTTACACATGGGTAAAGCTTCGAAAATTAATAATTCAGCATTTTCATTCGTCTGGGCTTGAACCCGGATTGAAGAACCATTTTTGATCAGTGTTAACCGTGGGGTCATTAGTGATCATAGGTGATTATATATTTAAAGGTGGGTACCATTGGTGGTTATAGGAAAGTCTAAATTTTCCTAAAATACAGATTCCTCATTCCTTGTTCGATAGAAAGAAACTGCTGTTTTTCTTAAAATAATTAATTTTCTATATTTAGACATATAAATCATTATATACATATAGATCAGAATACATTTATATACATATAGATCAGAATTTAATTCGGCATTCATTTATCAATCATTTATGTTGCAAAAGTTTTCACAAGATTTAGTCAGATGAAATTTTTAATTAGTTAAAGGGAACTAATTTATTGTTAGCACTGTTAATTAGTTAAAAATTGTTATTTATATATTGAATTAGCTACACGTTATTCATATAACGTTAATTAAATTTATAAAGATGTCCTTGTCTCAAGCGAATTTGAAATTTAATAATGAGGTTTTCACTACTTGCCTGGCTATAATGTATTAGAAAAGAGTTGTATCACAGTTAGAATTGAATATATATTTATAAGAAATATCTTCATACAAATATTTTAATTAAGTAATGCAGTAATTTTAGAATGCTAACGTTGTCGAAAGAGAGAGGCAAATACTGAATAATATGGAATCATAAAGTATTAAAATATTCGACTAAAATGCAATATAACCGTCACCTGAAATATGCGATAGCTATTTAATCAAGTGATTTCATTTATTTTTAAAATGGTTGTGCAACGAAATGGTTAAGTAATTTTTACTATTATGTAAAAATTGTAAGAATTTAATTTTGTAAGAATTTAAACTGTCAATGCGTTTTCTAGCTACATAGCTTTGTTTCATTTCTTATCTTTGTCTTATTTTGTAATGCGCTTTTGTAGTTCACATATAAAGAATACATGTTGCTTAGGAACTAACTAAATTTCTTTTGTACAACTTCTGTATTTTCTGGCAAACCAAGCTGATTTCATGAATTTATTATTTTTACTGGATCGTGTGAAAGTCTTGCCGTTTTTATGATGCTATGATTTTATTGCTAGAAAATACGCTACAATACATTACTAAACAATACAATACACTTTAACAAGATATTGGTACACTATGCTTTAAATCAATCATTACTCATTTACTCAGTGATATAATCACTATCTTTGTCAATGGCCATCTGCCACCTTTCAGGTAGGAGTTCACTGTCTCTTTTGTAGAAGTGTCATGGTTTCGAGTTGAAGAAATTTGTTAGCCCAGTTTCATCAGGAAACTATTGTCCCTGAATGTTGTTAGAAAGAGATCGAAAAAATAGGAAATTGAGGAAGTGGTTGCCAACCAAGTTCACCAATTATGTTCTAGCCGTATGCGGGTCTGCATTATCACGGACTAATAACACAAGTTTAACAGGGATTTTGTTTTGTTTGTAGCAACAGTGAGTTAGCTTAGCTGTTCGGTATACAAAGTAGTGTTAATTGTTTCATTTTTCGGTAGCAATTCATGCTGAAGAAAGCCAAACTAGTTCCATCGAACTCACAACATACGTTTTAGAGGTTGTGTACCATCCTTCGCATGGTTGTTGCTTTTTCGATTGGCTGAGCCATTCTTTCTTCTTTAAGAGGCAAGTCTTCTCACATGTAATGCTCCCAAGTAACGGTTTATGCTTACGACAAGCCAAAACAATAAGGGGCCAGTAAAGATGAATTTAGGTTATTGGCCGATTATTGTTGGTGTCGCTTAACACATATGGTACCCGTGTACCCGATTTTTGCACTTTACGCAATGCATGAAAATGCCCCATAGTAGTTGTGAGATCGATATTTGCGTGTGCAATAGCTGTGTGATCGATGGTTATGTTTGATCGATGATTATATGCATAATTGGTTGCGTAGACGGTGATTATGTACACAATGGTTATGTGCTCAGCGATTATGTAACTGATGGTTATGCGCTCAGCTGTTGTGTTTTCTATGATTATGTGCACCATTGTTGTGTGATTGATGATTATGTGCTCAGCGGTTGTGTAATCGATTATTATAGGCACCATGGTTGTATATCTTTGTGCGCTCTATGATTGTGGTGATGTAACTTTTTCAATGGGAGGGTTATTTGGTGAGAATTACCGTGCACCGAATAATTTAGAATGTATTGAAATGAGGTCTTGCATTGAAATGAAGTCTTCCAGAACGTGTTTCATCAGGCAAGTCTAATTTTGTTTCTTGTAAATCCTTTTCCGTACCGTCCTCTCAAAAAGTGCTTCACTCTCGTAAACACCGCAAATTCTTGTCCTGGCTTTTAACACTAGATCCTCGATTAAATTCCAAAAATAAAATATGTCTGAAGTGTTCGTTTATTTTTCTACTTGACACTCCGTACTGCTTAAACTTCAACCATGCAAATCAGTAATGAGAAATCAACAGTTTAGAATTTAGGTATTCTGGAAACAGTAGTTAAATGAGACAATGATTAAAACTATGTTTACTCTCATTTCATTCATTTGCATATATAACAGCACTTTAAAAGTGAAAATTATGATCCGATTAAAAATTGGTATTGTTGAGCTTATAATTATGTTACTGAGGGTGTTCCAATATTTTGGCACACAATATGCTGGACATTGCTCTTGGAAATCTTTTATTTCCTAATTACCACGGTGCTAAAAAATAACTTCTTGAAAATCAACAATCTATCTTATTCTAAGGGCCGCCTCTTTGCTTTTGATATATCTCACTTCACTGTTGGTTAAGAAGCTGTTCTGAAGAATCTGTGGTGCTTCTGTGTCCTTCTGTTTCTAGGCAGAGTCCTCGGGTTCTATCTCAAGCCTGAGCTCCTGTATGAAAGATTAAAAATTTTGATGATGTGTAATAACATTCTGACGTGTGCCGTAGTAGCTACACCAATGGCTTTGCGGTTAAGACCCATGAATGCTTGGAATTCGATTTGGATTCCATTACGATAAATGGGTTGGCTACGTACTTGTTTTTCCTGACTTCTCTCTTAAATATGAACCAGTTTCCCTTATAAAGTCCTCTGCGAAGGCATCCCTTAAGCTAAAAATGCTCATGTACTTAGCCATATTTCATTAGCCTAACATTTCATTGTAGTAAAGTGTTCTTCCGAACTGATCGATAACTCAGTCTGGAATTCAGAAGAAAATATAAATTCAGCTTCATGATGAGAATGTAAACAAGCGTATTGATATTCAGCATGATAAACTGAATTTAAAGTCATTTAAATCTTTTTATAAAATTTTGTTTGGATATAATAATCTCATTTAATTCTCAGACGTAGTTCAACGTGAGCAATTCATATCACTAAATATTTGTGAAAATGTCTTCCACCAAATCACTAATTTAAAACAACTCTGAGAATATTGCATATAAATGTAAAATATAATATTTAAATGTAGAAGATAATATCATAATTCTCTCACTATTAATATTATGTGAAATTTGTCCATCGCAAATTTCTAGTTTCGTAATGGCTTCTAGATTTAATCTTTTATAATTCATATTTTCATATTTATGTTTCCCAATATTCGTGACTCGTATATATTCACATTAACTGAACTAGATATGTCTTGATCGATTTTTATATCAAATTTTGTCATTATGAACATTGAAATCGAATTAGACTCTTCTAAAGATTCGATATCCTGGATTCTGACTTACATTAAACATTCAGTAGTCTGCGCAATGAATGCTAGCGATTATCATAATTGAACATAATATTTTACTGATGCATGGTGGTTACTCAGGCAGTAAATAAACTATCAGACAAAAAGAACATTTTTATTTAAGCTTGATTTAAAATTATTGGTTACATTTATCATCAGTGTTTTACATGTTGAAAATGTCGTATGAAAATGTTTTTCAGGTACTTTGTATTTATATAAAATATGCACTGAGAAAAGAAAGAAAATTCGATACAAGAAAAATAGATTTTCATTCAAAATTAGTCCTTAAACGGGAGTGCAGCATGCTTTGCAAATGAAAGTACTGATTTTAGAAGTGTACATTACATTTGTATTGAATTTTTAGAAAGGAAATTTACTTGCTTCCTTATCTTAATGTAAGAATGCCTTCAAATATAAATTAAAAATCGTAGACAAATTTTGCAAAAGAACAAATTTGTTCTTTTGCATTTAAATTTGTTCTTCTGCAGAAGAATAAATATAAATTTGTTCTTTTATAAAACGGAAACGCTTGTATGCTTATCTTGTATGCTATCATCCTACAGCTCGTTAAAGAAATTCCCTTTTCGAAAGCATCGGGCTTTGTAAACATATTTAGAAGAAAAATGTATTGCACTATGTTTACATATTTTAAGGAAAAATGTAATTTTCAGCACTTTTCAAAGAGAAAATTCTAACAGAAAACCACATTGACAAAAACTGACTGTAATTCCCTAAACTGATTAAATATTTCACTTTTCGCTTGATTACATTCCTTTATCATTCTGTACTTATTACAACCAAGGGAAATGGGTACAGTTGATCAATTTTGTAGAAGTAAAGTTGCTGTGGAAAAGTATTTTATATTTAATAATACTTTAAATATTACCTTAAATCTTTCTAAAACGTAACAAATATGCGTATTAATACCAAATCATAAAATTATGGTTTATTATAATAGAGGGACTGCTTACAAAATTTTAGGAAATTTTTGGGCGGGGAATTTAAGAATGTTTTTTGCATGTATATTTTGTTCTCCTAATATATGCCTTATGTTCCTTAGCATGAAACTTTAAAGATATTTTTACTTTGACTGTCGTAAATTGGACCATACTGTCATATACTGCAATATACCCCAGGAGTTCATAGCCGGAGTGGGGTCATTAAGTACAGAATTGCGAGCTTTATTTATTTAAATGTTTTAGAGTTTTAGTTTATTTTAAGAGAAAACGGCACGAAAATTGAATTTCTGTAAAATGTGTGCAATTTTATTTCTGATATATTGGAATAAATGAATGATAACAAATCTTATAATCTTCTAAAGTAAGAGGGAGTTTTTGATGTATTAAGGTGAACATTTCTTAACCCTTTCGTCAATAATGTTATTCGAACGGAATATTAAAAATGTATGAAATCTTAATCTGAAGTTGAGTGGAAGTATGAGATCTTTTGGAAGAGAAACAAATTTGCAGAAAACCCCTAAAACTGAAACGATCATATTACGCAACTTTTCCAAACTTCGTTCTAAGGAGAACATTTGGAACAACTAGAGCTGGCAAAGCTGATTTTAGTTTTCAGTCAAAGTTGGAAATTTTCGAAAGTAATCTCACTGAAGTAAATAATTAAGTAATTGTACTTCAACTGGTAATAATAACAAATTTATAAAAAAAAAGCTCTTAGCTCAAGCATTGATGTTAGCATTATGAGATATTTGTCCTTGCCAATGTCGGGACTATTCGAAATTTATCCGACTGTTAGTCCATACACACACCTAATTGCTAACGGTATTCATATTGTCAATGTTTGACATTGTACGGCAATGTTAACTCCATATAAAAGCGACTCAATGATTTTTTTTTTTACTTTTTATCTACAGAATCATCACTGAGAAAATCTCCCTTAAGAAAATGTTGTCAATCTTAAGTTCGGCGCAATAGCAGCCGAGCAGTAAAAGCTGCTGAACATCGGTCGCTCAAGTTCCTTGAACAGGCTGGCTGAATGGGCTTTTCATGAGTTTCTTCTTGTGCAACGTGGATATGAGCCAGATTCTTTTAAACGTCTTCTTGGGGCATCCCTTTCTTTCCGCATAGTGCCAAATGGTGTCCGCCGAAAACGTCATGGCAAAAACATCGTGGACGAAAACGTCCAGGAGAAAACAAAGCAAACCGAAAACGTCGTGGTACGAAACATCGTGATAGAAAATAAATCAAAGAGAAAATATCGCAGTTCTAAGATATCGTGGTACAAAACAGCGTTGTCGAAAATAAAACTGTTCAAAATCTTCGCAGTTTAAAAATATCGTGATAAAAAATAAAGTACCTACAAATCATCACATGAAGACATGCGTTTTTAAGATTTTAAAATTATCCTTTAATACTTGTAAAATTTAATAATTGTTTAATAATTGTAAAAACTCATACACTGATTTGTGAGTGCAAGATGGAAAGGAGGATAATTTTTACTTTCATCTTTTTTATTAAGTAATAAATATTTCCTGAAATTGTAAAATGGAAATTTAAGCATAGAAAATTAATGCAACTTATAGTACTTAGAATTTTAAATCGACATAGGTAAATAACAAAGGTAATTAATGAATTATTTTTTATGAAGTTTTACTGGTAATTTTTCATGAAAAGTAAAATCTAAAAAAGAATAGAAAAAGAAAGATAAGCAACTGCGTGAACTTACCTATAAAAATTGCTAAGTTAATGAGATTATTTTCTTCACTTCTATTAATGATACTCTTATAGTGAAAATTATTTCTTGTTTTATTTAAATTTTTTGTTTTTTAAAAATTTATTGGTAACAAAAAATATGAAAGTAAACATTATCCTTCTTTGCATCTTGCTCTCATAAATCATTATGCGAATATCCATTTACAGTTATTAAAGCCTAAAAAACACATGTCTGCGATGCTTTCGTCATGCAATGATTTCTAGATACATTATCTTTTACCACAATATTTTCTACGAGGATGTTTTTTAACAGCGATATTTTTGAACCGCTTTATTTTCCACTACGATACTTTGCACCACGATGTTTTAGAACTGTGATGTTTTGTCCTTGCTTAATTTTCTCCCACGATGTTTTGTACCACGACGTTTTAACCTTGCGTTGTTTTCTCTTTGATGTTTTCTGCTGTAACCAGCCAAATGGAGGAGCACGTAATAAAAAAATCATAAATCCAAATTTCAGCTCAATATGTATTTAACCTATGTCGTTTATTCTTAGAGTTCAAAGTCTCCTAATGTTTCATGAACGGACAACTGGACGTTCAAGCAACTAAAAGAAGAATTTCAAGGCGCAGATTTAGAACGTAGAATGGACTACATAAATTTATGATACAGCTACTGAGGAAAATATTATTGATAACTGTAAAGACACTCTTCTATCCTGAAAATAAGGAAAAGGAGTCTGTAAAAAAGTCTTACAACGTCCAAATCTGTGTGATATGTAAAAGATGAAAATCAAATGATTAATAGAACAGAAAAGAGACAGCAGGTTAACCTTAAGAAATAGATATTTTAATTTAAAACTATGATCAAATTGAAAACCTTTTGTTGCAGAAATGCAACAAATGCGGTGGGTAGCAATACGCAAGTAGCTAGCAAAATTGCACAATTTTAGCCAGCATGTCTTAAGCAGTACAAGTTTAAACAACATTTTCGAAAGAAACGGACATGGTTTATCTCATGATTTATTTACCTCAGCATTTATCTCATCTGTACATTACCAAAAGCAACTTACTTAAATTAAAATACATAATTTTCTTAACACAGTTTTAAGTTGGAAGTGGCAGGTGCTCTGGAAGTAAACTACATTATCATTTAGTTCCCATAAAATGTAAATTGCAATTAATAAAACATAACTTTTTTAGTTAGTTTAAAAATAATTCTATTATTTCAAAAGCACAACCCGCAGTTTATTCTGAATGAATTCTTTTACTTAAACTAATATATGTCCATAAACAATGTTCTAATAGCAAATGATTTTTGTCGGAATATGTACTTTCAAATCTCTCAAAGGAGCACTATGTATTCTCAGCAATTTTTTAATGTAACCCTCAGAAAGATCCCTTTAGTTATAAATTGTCAATTTTATAAAATCATCAGTTTTTGCTCCATTAGGAAACAGCTGTGAGCGGACCAGTACTTTATCTTACCTACATCGGAAAATGAGCTATAATAGGAAGTACATTATCGCCCTGAAATATAAATATTGAAGTTGAAATATGTCAACGAATTGGGTAAACTAGTTTCAGTTTGGCCTATTACTAGCTAAAAGAAATAATATTTTATACATTTGGCATTTTATTGCTATAGAAAAAGAAATAAAGCCACGAAAAGGGGGATGTCTGTGCCTTCCGACCAGAGTTTCTTATATTTTTGGTGTGGGGGACCTACTAAAATTTACGAAAATTTCGTAGGACCCCCATAAACATTGCGCAAATCCGACAGACGCTTGAGTGGAACTATCAGTTCCTTCATTTTAATATACTTTTGCAGTTTTAGGTCACTGATTTTAATTTTTAAAGCAAAATGAATGTTTCTATTATAAAAAAAATGCGTCGAAATGTTTTAATTTTTTCTTTGTCTGTATTGTCCTATCTATTTTCAGATACATTATGTAAAAATATTTGGTAATTGTGAAATTATTATAATGAGTTAAAGGAATATCAAAATTGGTAAATTTTTGGGGACTCCCTACTGCGGGTTCCGCGACTCCAACTGGTGTCGCCACCCACACTTTACGAAACTCTGCTTTAGACCATCCGAAGTCCACAACCAGAGGCTGCGGCCGCAGAGTTTCATGACAAAACATAGTGATTGCATAATAAGTCCTTATGACAGTTAGTTTTTGACTGGAGCAGCTGAGATGATGATTGATAGTGAAACATTGTATAGGCTTTAATCTTTCTTTCAGAATTTTATCTCGTGTCCTGATCAAGATTTTCCCGCACTGTTGGATCATTTTCCCTGGAAAAGGCTAGCGACTCGTAAATACTAAGGTATGAGAAGAGCTGTAGTGGTATTAGTCCTTTGCACCTGGAGTTGTAGAACAACAAAGGAAGCAGTCTGATCGGCAAGGAAGTATCTAGGAAGTCCTTCTAAAAGGCATTCCTCCTGTTAGGCAGATAGTCTTAGCGAGTGTTTTCATAATCAAATAAACCAAACCAAACAAAGGAAAAAAATTTACTCAATGGAGAACATAGTAGGCAGCACTGCCGCTTCTGCTTATACCTTTGTGACATTATTTTCGACGCCAATAGGAAACTGGAGATTTAACATTTATATTTTGTATATTAATATATTAAAACATGATTGGTTTTAACTAAGCGGGATCTGGGAAGCACATTACCATTGGGCAAGGAATAAAATGCTGTATTTTTTAAGTCCTTTCTTTATAGTGCATTGAGTACGCTTTAGTAAAACTTTGCATTTTATTTCATGAGACTGAATGAGTGAAAGTATATTTCTATAACGAAACGTTAAAGAAATGTGTGGCTATATTTTCTGATACAAGACATATTTCAAGTTGAAATGATTTTATTTTTTACCTTAAGCTAGCATTTCTTATGAAAATTCTTAAAATTTATAGTGACAATTCTATTAATGAGCAACTTATCTATTAAATTTGACCGTTTTCCATTATTTGGAGCTTTTTATTGTTTTTCAGACGTTTTCTACTCATAAAAATTCGCTTAACTCTGCAAGAATTATATATTTTTGTTCCATTGCTTATATAAAATACTTTTATAAGATTTGTTTTGCAAAATGAGAAAGGAATTACGCTGTCAGATAATTAATTTGTGTTCGCAATATTTGAAAATATGCATTACTTTAACATTCATTCCGCAATATGGTGAAAAAGGAACTCATAATTAGCCACTATGAATTATAAATATACCATTCATTACGATAACCTAGTGTTAAGCTTCGCTCTGCTGATTACGTCTTCCTTTACTCAGATGCAAAATAAGGACAATAAACCCCGTTCTTTACGGCCACGTCAAACACATTAACATCCGGGTAATTATGTGTTAATGGAATAAATTCTGTAACCCTGGAGAGTCAGATAAATGTATTATGGGATAACTGCGTTAATCTTCGTCAGGCACGCCCCATAGTATCCGCTGAACGAAATAAAAAATCAGCAGTTAGTGATTGCGCGGAAGTAATAAAAGAAGCCATTTTTATGACGATATGTTCTTATGCTTTGAAATAACAAACTGGTACATCTTAATATAAATACTTAGAAAGCCTGAAATTCGGAAAGTGAGCAAGACGTAGATAATATTAGTAATACTGTTACTTGCGTACGTTTCGAAATAGATTGCATGCACAAGTCAGATAAAAAATTAATAAAATATATTCTAATCGCAAGAAATATAACAAAACGTTATATTGTTCCTTAAGCATATTCGTACAGTATCACGCAACATACATAGTAGCTATATTTTAAAATACTAAAACGTTAAATAGAACGCAATGCAATGCGCAGAGAAAGCTAACCCGATCTCACCGCAAATTCACTAAAATCAAAGACAATAGCTCACTGAAACAGCACCTAAGCTAAGATGTTTCTCTCCGGCTTTTATAGCTTTTTAAATCGGCCAAGCGAAAGAGTTCTAGCAATTTCTGGAAGGAAAAAGAGTAGGATTACGGTTACAGTTAACATAGTAGTCATTTACATTTATTCAAATTAAATATAAATTACCGAGAGAAACTTTCATTCAATGTTAAATGCACGTGCTCTTTTATCTTTCTTTTCCGGCATAGTTCTCTCTTAAAATTTGTCACGCGCTGCTTTGCGAGGGGAAATAAAGCAATTTTTATTCTACTTAAAATGTCTAACTAAATACGAAATTCGTAGCAATATTTTCAGAAATCTGCTCCTCAGAATTTTGCCGACCAATAGAATTACCCGCTGGAAATAAGTTCAATCGAGAGATTTTATTCGTAAATTTGCATTATAAAACCCGTTTTTGCTTCCACACATTTAAATCGAAACCTGTAATCGATTTTATTAGTAATCTCACCAACAGGTATACATTGTTTTAAACATCTAATGGTAAAACCATATACCGTAAATTAAATTATAAAGATACAATATAAAAACTGCAAGAACAAGTGAAAGAACAAGAAACAGAATACAGTGTCAATAGCTTAAAGGAAGTCTAACATCCGAATATGTCTCTGAACAATTCCAAACATAGCATCACTGCATTTATTGGAAGCTCCAAAAAACCATTGCGCAAAAGGTGACCCTCTAAGCAGTTGTAAATGGTTGTGAAATGAATGGTAGATCAAAGCCATTCTGAGAAAAATATTTTTGAAGCTAAACTAAATGTATCAAAATGCTGAATGCTGACTTACAACGTTCGTGGATACCTAGCAGAGCGGGACATTTAACCGACACGTGCATAATGGAAAATTAACTGACAGGGCATTTAGCCGACACGGATATTTAGTCTTCATGACACATAGCTGACAGACACATTAACCGACATGACATTTAACCGACATGGGCATTTAGCCGAGAGCACACTTAGTCGACACGGACATGTAGCCGTCAGGGCATTTAACCGAAACGGATATTTAACTGACAAAACATTTAGCTGACAGCACGTTTAGCTGGCAACAAGCGTATATACACAAAAAAATCCCACAATGATTTAGTAAAATTTATTCATATTTATCAGAAACAAAAGGCTATTTTCAGAATCCCTAATGAGAAGGTTTATGAGCAAGTACCATCTTTTTGACCTAATTTAATGTTAAAGAACCTGCGAATTGAACACAAATTTGGACACAAAAGTAATCTTATTTTGGCTAGATTTTAAAATCAATTTTGAGAGTGATCAGACATAGATTTTTATAGTTCAGAAAAGGGAAAAAAATTTCAGCAAACGGAAGAGTGAAATGATTTTACATAGACAGAATGAGTAGAGCAAAGCGAAAGCAAATGCATCATAAATTGGATTTCTTTGAAACCTTTCACATTGACAAACATTTTCATCTTTAATAAATGATATTAATTTTTCAACGTCTTCGAAATTCTAATATCTTAGCTTTTTGAGGTTTCATTGTTATTTTCCCCGACAGATCACTTTCTGTTTTTGCTTTCCTCCAATCGTTTCTTTGAATATGAAATCGTTTCGCTCTTCTAAATGCTCAACAGTTCGACATGAGAATCCCAGCTAACGGGCATGCATGGGCGCTTTTGTGGCTTTAACATAAGCCATCTTTCTCGAGAAAATCCTCCACGAAGGTCTATGTCTGAATAATCTCGAAACTGATTTCAAAATCTACGCTAAAATAAGGTTGCTTTTCTGTTTAAATTTTAAAACCAGAGTTTCTTTAACGTTAAAGTAAGAAATATGTTATTATTATTCATAAACCTTCTCGTTGGATATCCTGGAAACAGCCTAAATTCGGACAAATATGGACAAATTTTGCTAAAACATTGCCGTATGTTTTTTTATCTATATGTACGGGTTGTTAACTAAACATGTTATTGGCTAAAATGTCCTGCCGGCTAAATGGCTCTATCTGTTAAACAATCTCTCGGCTATACGTCCCTGTCGGCTAAGTGTCCAGTCGGTTAAATGCCCATGTCGGCAAACTGTCTCGTCGGCTAAATGTCCTGTCGACTAAATGTGCGTGTCGGTTAAATGTCCTGTCGGCTAAATGTTCTGTCAGCTTAGTGCCTCGTTGGCTAAATGGTTGTCGGCTAAATATTACGGACCCGACATCCAATTGTTATTTTTTATCATCAGCTGGAAATTCGCATTATGAATTTAAATTGAAACCAAAGTAATTTTGCCGCAATTATCAAGAAACGGAGCAGGAACTCATCCGTTTTTTTTTTTTTGAAACGTCAAATACTCTTTTAGACGAGTTAAGGTGAAACAGTTAAAATAATAGCACAGAATAAGCTTAAAAATCGTCTCAGTACTAATATTCAGCTAATGAATTAATATATATCAGCGAGATTTTATGTTTTAGAGTATGTATATTCTGTACGATAAGAAACGTTATGGATTGTTTGTAATATCACAAATCATTGAATTAAATTTCATGCTTTCTTATTTAGGTGTGCCTGTCTTCAGAAAAATCTAGCAGCCTGAATAATTGATTTCCTGATAAGGAAATCATTGCTTGCTGCAGAAACCAATTTTTAGTAATCGATTTAAAGCCAAGACATACATTTTCCAAATTCAATACCAATGATATAAAGTAAATTCGGATCAGAAAAAAGTATCTGTGAGGGTTTTATATTTTGTCTCCGAGTAAATTAGAGTAAATCTAATTAAATCTTTGACAAAATTAACAATTTTATTTCCTAATTAGTATTTAAAGCCATTTTCAAAGATAAATCATTATGCTCAGTCACATGTATGCAATGAAACTTGATTCCGTACCTATACTGGTTAGGTTAGGTTAGGCTATTCAATTATGGCAAAGCACACGAGGGCTATCTGCCTAAGGGGAGGGATGCCTTCGTGGAGGACTTTCTAAGGGAAACTGGCTCGTATACACGTTACACATGGGGAAAACCACGAAAACGCCCATGCAGCCAGCCCGTTCGCGGGATTCGAACCTCGGACCGAACTACCAGTGTTCAGCGTCTTTACCGCTCGGCCGCTGGTGGGCTGTACCCATACTGAAAACATTTAAATAATTAAAAATAATCATTCACACAGAAAAATGAAAAATTCCATTTTTTATAGAGGGGTTTCAAAATAGTTTAAGCAGGATAAATAATACTGGAATGCTTTTTAAAGCACAAATCGTTTGTGTGTTGCATCAGGTGTACGGTATTGTTTATTCTTTTATTATTCAATTGTTTCTTGCACTGTAAAAAGATGCGAGAATGGGCAGAATTTTTATTTTTTTAATAAAAATGAAATAAAATATTACCCTTGGATTCTTAATGTGCGGAATGTGCAGTTTTTCAGATCATTTAAACCTGAAGCAGTTTTATTGCATTGCAATAACGTGAACTAAGACTAAATGCAATTCAAAGCAAGGTTAGTAAAAAAAGATTTCATTACCTAACTGAGATTAACTTGAAAACGCTTTGTGAAATCCTATTACAAAGAGAACGTAACCAAAAATGGCCGTTAAGTGTTTGGTTTGACAGTTGATAGACATTAAAACTCCAGGTAGACCACCCTCTAACGTGCGACTACGTCACGTGCGCGTCGGATTTTATTACCCTCTTATTTATTGCTGGCCGTAAAAGATTATTCTGAACCGCAACGCGAAGCAACGTTGCGGAGAAATCAATAATCATGAAGAGTATAATGCTATGGAAGTTTCAAAATAGGAGCTCTGGCATTTAAAAACACTATTCACTTTCAACTACTACTGTATTAAATTACTCCTTTAGTTAACCGTTCGATTTACAAATAAAGTTATTTAAAATTATTGTGCTATAAGGAAATGCATCATAAGTTTGCTATTATTGAAATTAATTCCATTGATGCGGACTGGCAAAGGAACGAAAGAAGATTATAGATTTTAAATAACTCTGAAATGACTCCCCGAATTTTAGAAATATTTTATGTCATTCTAGCTGTAAACTAACTAGACACCTTTAGAGGTACAATGCTGCATATTCCATTAAAAGCGGCAGCTTCATAGGCTACACACATAAATGCATTTATATCGTTTTCACTGAGTAACACAGCCCCATTATTTATTGACACATTCTTATTCATCAAGGCCCAATACGAAAAGCTTGGGTAACATTATTAAACAAAAGAAATATGACCTTATTTCCAATGCAGGGAAATGGGGAGACTATGGATTTTTTTTTACCTTGAAATGTAAATATATCTTTTAATCAGTTTCTGTTAGAAAGAATGTGTATAAGAGTAAATATTAGATAAAGGCTCACATTTTTTGTGGTTGTGCTCTGATTCGATTAAGGAAGGTATACACTGTACAACATATTTTGTTCTTTCTTTATAACACTTAGATGCGAAACTATTTAGTTTACAGAACAGTTTAGTACTTTCCTTTTGTAATGTCAGACCACCAGCTGCCGAGCGGTAAAGTCGTTGAACACTGGTAGTTCGGAGCGAGCTTCGATTCCCGGGAAAGGGCGGGCTGCATGGGCGTTTTCGTGGTTTCCCCATCTGTGACGTGAATAGGAGACAGTTTTCCTTAGGAAGTCCTCCACGAAGGCATCATTCCAGTTAGGCAGATAGCCGTCGAGGCGTTGCCGCAATAATATTAAACCAAACCTTTGTACTACCACATTTTGAGAAACAGCTCTCAAATATTTCGTTATAAATTAATGACCCAACATTAGGAATTTTTCATAACATCATCCGCGTGAAAGAAGCATAAACTTTGTGTCTTACAGTATTGAATTAATTATTTAATCTCTTTTATAAAAAAGCATCGATATTTCAAAAAGGAATTTCTTGTTACGTATTTTTAAAAATAAATTTTGGGAATAGCAATTATTTTGCATCATTAAAATTCATTACAGATGTGCACGTCATTCATTCAGGAATTTAAAGTTAAAATACTTTAAATTCCTGAAATACTTCTCTTAGAAATATGATAAATTTATAAAAAATAAAATTTTCAACAATTAAAAAGATAAACAGCAATAGAGTTTCTTTAACTATAATACAGTTACATTTGCATTAACAAAGTTTTAATTGCAGATAAGCTTTATAATTTGGAATATTTTGATTAATCTATTACGCAGAGTCACATTTACTTCAAACTGCAAATTTTTAACCTTTAAGTAAACGGATTATATAGACAAAAGTCAGGACATAAAATTTGGATTTATTAGATTACGGCCAAGCACACTAGAGTAATTTGCCTAAATGGAGGTATGTGTATGCTACATGGATTAACTGCATAAAGACATTCTGTCTAAAGGAAGATTTTTTGAGAATCATTCTCTGTAGTCACGCTTGATAATTTGAGGTTTTAAATTATCTTCATTAAAAAATTGAAAAAAAAAATAAAACGCCAAATACAGTTAAAACAGTCAAAAAAACAATTCTTGAAATTAAAATTAAAGTATCTATGCAGAAACAAGCAATTCGGCCAGCAGGCAACAAGGCAGATTTCTCGGCGCACAAAAATGAAAATTAATTTTGGTCGCACTCGGCAAAACGACACTCAATGTGCAGAAACTGAATTCACTATTCTGTTAAGTTTCAAATGTAAAATAATATGGCTGCTATGGTAAATAAAATTAGGCTTAGCCACACTTAAACAACTTTTAAACTGCCGATAATTCTGCAACTAATACGCGCAGATTAACTAAAGCAATAAAATCTTAACCGAAAGATATGAACAACGTAATTCAATCATATTTCAAGCAAAACTGCTCAGTTTACCAACATATAAGAAAAAAAGATGAGCTCAGTGATCTGTGTAACAGAATGGGTATATATATGTATATATTATATATATTCCCATTCTGTTACACATTCAGTTATACTTATTTCCTCGAATAATTCCAGAATGGATTAAGCATGATTTAATTCACAATAATAAAATTAAGACGTTAACTTTGTTGTTGAGAAGCTTAGTTTCTCTATATCGGCAACAAATCCATTATTTTCCTAAATTTCAAATGTAAAAAAATATGGCTGCCATATGAAAAATGATTAGGCTTAGCCGCATTTAAACAACTTTTAAATTGTTGCTAATTCTATAAACCTTGCATGCTGATTTACAAAAGTCACAAATATCTTAACCGGAAGATAAGAACAATATAATTCAACCATTTTAAAGCAAAAAATGCACGCTTTACCAACATATAAGAATAAGAAACTGAGCTCACTAAGCCGAGTAACAGGGTGTATATATATATACACGCTGTATATATATATATACGTGCACGCTGTATATATATATACGTGCACGCTGTATATATATATATATATATATATATACATATATTTATATAATTTTGGTGCGGTCAATTGCAACTAAAATAGGAGGTGCACATCTGCATGGTATAGCAGTCCTATGTACAAATTTCAACGTTCTGAGGCTACTCGTTTTTGAGTTACGCCATATATATACATACATACCTACGTACAAACGCCACGAAAAAAAATTCTCTTCAGAATCCATTTTAAATAAGTTTTAGAATGCTTGTCCAAACTCGCCACTAGCGGTTAATTATTCTCTCGATTTAATTAAATTTAGAAGAAATCGAAGAACGCTGTCCTCGCATGGTCTATACTTATCAAGGTCATATTTCCGAAAATCGTTAGTTCTGAAAATTCTTTGATTTGTAAGGTTTTAGTTAAACTAACCAAGTTTATTTTAATTTAAATCTTTTCTATCTCCTCTCTGCTTCAACTTCCTGTCAGAAGAAGCGCGCGTTTTTAGCTTATGCTAATTTTTGAAGTTCAGCCATGCACTATTTAAGCCAGAGGTAGAAACCTCTCGGTGTGTGAGAGCTTTGCCTCAGATCACGGTCACGCTGCTCAACGTTCGCCTGACCAGCTAGCAGTTTAAATTTATAAGCCATAGTGCTTACTACGTGATTGCTTTGTAAAATAAATTAAAGTGCGGTAGTATTTAGTATACCTTGCTACGCACCCTTTTCGATAGAGGCCAACTTCCGCGAATTGCTCTGCGAAGCAAAGTTTAATTTAAGTTATATTTTAATTTATTTAAATTTATTTGATTGTTAAGTTCGACCAAAGTGTGGTCTGTTACGTTCTGTATCTCTCCCGAATTGGGAGGTTTGTATTTAATAGTGATTGAATAAAAGAGGATTTCAAATCCCTTCACGTGCAGTTATTCTCCAGCCCAGCAGTTACATCAGAACATAGCGTACCTTCCGTTCCCTGTTCCAGTTCAGGACTTAGAACGTAAGGATAAGAACCCTTTACAGAATTTACAATGTTTCCTAAAATGATGCACAGAACGCTAAGTCTTGACAGATTTAGTTCTAAAATTATCGTTCACATAAACAAAGAAGCAAGAGTTAATGGAATTAATCTAAGTACCTAGTACCATCAAATTCTAAAAATTACATGTAGCCACCCAACCGAGGATAGCAGTTAGGAACGCTGAGTGCCGTTACGAAGGGTACAGTTTAGAAAATAGTCTTGAATTTGTATTGGTTCGCCCGTACCAAAGGCACGGGCTCGAAAAAAGTCATAGATGCTTGTAAACTTATGGTGTTTGTGCGACATGGGGGCACTCTGAATATGCGCTGACCCTATTATCAAGTCATCTGAAGAGGTCGGTGGTAGGAAAAGAGGGGTGGGAGATCCTCGGATTCCGTCTCCCAAGAGTGATCTCCTTAAAAATCGGACGCGGAATTGAGCAAAGTTGTACTGTCAACTATATTGTACTTCTTGTGACTTATCTAACTTGTATGACAGTAACTTGAAATCAATTCCACAAAGTTCATCATGGCAAGGAGAGCAAGATATCGTCTGTCGTTCGCAAGATCCTTGCGCACCATGCAGGTAACAATTGAAGTCCTCTTATTTTCGCCCCCAATTTTGATGGAGACCACCGCGAGGGGTGGACGGGTCCTAGGGTCTCCCACTCCGCTTCTCCTACCCACACCTCTCGAGAGGACATTCGGCTCTCTGCATATTTAGAGTGTCCCCATGCCGCAAAGATACTATACATTTACAAACATCCATGACTTCTCAAGGATTTGAACACGGATCTTTCGGCACCGCAATAGGCTTGTCTAACCACTATATCCTCTAGGCGGCTACTGTCACCTATATGGTGCTAAAGGCTCTTGCAAGACGACTGGGGCAATCTTGACCCCTTATTGAATTTCGTAAGCGAGCTCTGATATCAGAGACCTGATCTGATGTTATTGATATCGGGTGGGATAAGCAAGAAGCAAACAAAACAAAATCTGCATATCGTCTGATTATTTATTCTCAAGATTTCATTGATTATGGATACATCATTTCATTCCACAACAAATAACAATTTGCATTTTCTCTTTATACTTAATCACGTGAGAAGTGTTTGTGCAAATCTAGCTCAGTGCTGACGTATTCAGTTTGTCACGTCAAATAAATTACAGATCTGATACTGAAGGCTATTTTCTTACCAGGAATGTTCTAGAATTTAATGACACATTTGGGAATGAATAATTGTTTAAATTTGTTCTTATCTATATTAAAAATACTATCTCCATATAACTGATTATAATTTCTTTAAATACTCCCGCGTTTCAATCTTTATAAAGAAGATATTTGAGATTAGAACTTTTCACACTATCGTACTTATTGTATAGGCCATTTACAACAAAAATATGCTTTTCATGGTACTGATTTCTATTATCGAGCATTTTTTTACTCTATATATATCTCAGATTCAATTTGAATTTCTTTTATCCATACAAACAGAAATTATATTTTCAAATACCCTGATGCGTAAGTGAATAGCTTTCTAGAAATTCCGTTTTTGAAGTCTTTCAGATGTGAAACTTAAGATTTAAAGAAAATTCTGCAGATCTTATGATTAAAAATATTTTTTAATCTGATACGTATAATGGGAAACAGGAATCCTTTTAGCCAAATTTTATTTTTATCATTTTCCATCTTAAATACATTTATTTGAATCCTCTTAGTCGTATTTATACGAAACCTTATAACATTTTCCATATTTATATCTAAATATTATTTTTTAGACTATAGCTTAGAAAGAAAATATACAGTATACATGAAAATTTCCCAAGACATCTATGGTTAATTCGAATTACATAAATTTTCATCTATTTCAGTATTGGACTTACAGATCGAAATCATTAAAAGATACTTAGATCTCAGTTGACACTTACTGATGGTACACTGCGAAAAAAAAAAAAAAAAGAAAATCGGGACAGTTCTATATCTCCGTTCTACTCGGACGATTCGCAAAATTCAAATTGCACTTTTTATGTCTCGAAAGCGCGACTTAGGATATGTGTTAGATTTATATATCTTTGTTCTAATATAGGTTTTTTTGACACAAAATCGGACTTTTTCTGAAATGACATGCCATTTTTTCCCATATTGTGATTCTACGACTCTAATTATGCCAAATTTCCAAATTTTGTTAACATCGCAAGAGAAATTTTTTAAAAATTAATTCTCAAAATTTTAGCTCCTTATTGTTAATTGAATATGACATATATTTATTAATATGTCTTTCTTTATTGAACTTACTCGATTCCTTTTTTTCACATTCGAAATTTAGGTTCATTTCAAATAAAATCAGCCCATTTTTTATGATATTTTTAAATTTATATTTTTAAATAAATTTTATAAATTTTTTAAAAACAAATTTGAATTATAATCTATAAAATTTTTACCATCATGTAGATGTATTTCTAAGCACACCTGCAAAAAATTAATTTTTTATTAAAATTTTTTTAAGATATGCGGTAATTTATATATTGGGGCATTTGAAATTTGGCATATTTCTTAAAAGCGATAATAACACAAATGTGGTTTACGCACTTCGTTAAAATTATTTGAAATTTGGGACTATGTAACTTTTTTCCCTCACATCCACAATGTATAAAAAGGCAGAAAAGAAGTGACGTTTTTCCAATCCCTGCACAATGAAAAGGAAGAAAATTAGGTTGCCAAGTATTAATAAGTTCGCCAAGGGAATTATTCTTGGCTCAAACTGAAAAAATTCACCAAGATAAATTTTTGAATTTCGCACCAAATTTTACAAAATTCAATATTTAGGCATAATTTGAGTCGTAGAATCAAAATACAGAAAAAATTGGTATGTCATTTCAGAAAAAGTCCCATTTTGTGTCTAAATACCTATATTAGAGCAAAGCTATATATAAATCTAATCCTAAGTCACGCTTCCGAAACACGGAAAACGCAATTAGAATTTCGTCAATCGCCCCAGTAGAACGGGAGATATAGAACTGTCCCATTTCTTTTTTTGCGCAGTGTACATCAAGAAGACTTTCGCCATATATTGATTTTTTCAAAAGAATTTTTATAGTGAAGCGTTTTTAAATCTCTCTCAAAAAGTTTTTGTTCTCCAAATATCAGAATTCAAATGCAAAACTGAAAGTCTTTCTTATCCTGTTTGCTAAAAGTAAAGATAAGAGTCGATGGAGCTGGAGCTTGCAACACGTGGACTAAAATACAAAGAAACTTCTGACAAAGCGCCTTACCTTTTTAGAACTACATATTCTTATATTCTAGCATTGTAAAGTAAGGTTTTAGATGAGCATGACATGTTTTATATACGCACATTATTTCGTTAAAGTTATTTGACGTATATGAAATGCTATTGAAGTGTGAAAATTATGAAACGTGCAATCATTTTCATTACTTAAAATATCTCTTTGCATCTCACTAGTAGAGAATTGAACATTTTCACCCTCGAATGAGGCCCAAATAACAATAAGGAAAACATTAAAACATTTTTGCTGGCTGCAATTTCTTTTGATCTCAGTTCAACATTACCGAAACGTAATTGCTACGGAGATGATGTCGATCGACTGATGCTGTCGATTCGATTGATCGATGATGTCGATCTTGCGGCTGATGTCGTAGTGCTTCGCTGAAACTTTCGTATTTCATGCAAACTTCCAAATGTTTTATGTGTAGCACTTTCTTTAAAGATCTAGCTTTTTCTGCGTTCCAGTCGGAAGTGTGGAATAATTCATTCCGATCTCCACATGTTTTCTTTGCCAGAGGGGGGGGGCGACGGGACAAATACTTCAAAAATACAAATTCCGCATTAAGTAGTGCAACGTCTGCTATGCTCGGCGTAACAGTATCAGTCTCAAAAACGAGATGAATTTCAGAAAAATATTATGTTTGTTTATTTGAGTTAATTTTATACTGAACCTCTTAGTTTGGCAGTTAGTATTTTTTGCTTAGTTATATAACGTCAAATACTTAAATGATTACTTAGCAAAAGGTTTTATTCTCACGTAATCCACTTAGTTTTCAAAGCTTTGATGATAAATACATTTAATTATAAAAGTCTATTTAAGACAAATACAGCATGTCTCAAAAGGTCGTTGCCAAACTTAAGATACTGATCCGGCTTATCGTTACAAACAAGATTTACATAGGAACCTGCATCCGAAAATGCGGACGGCGATCACTAGAGGGCAATATTCGAAGGCTTATGGGAGAGAGGAAAGCTTGAGCATTTCAGGACGAAGCATTGCAAGAGAAGGATAAATCGGTTGACTAACTCAGTTCTTTATGGACATTTGTGGAAAGAATATTGCCGGATATGATACTTGACGTTCCAGCAGCTACACGTGTAAACATATGATTTTAGCATGATGGAGCGCCTGCACATTTTAGTAGCATTGCGCGGAAGAACCTCGATAGAACATATCCTGATGTATGGGGATTGGAAGAGGCGGCCCAGTAGCATGGCCAGCGAGATCTCCCGAACTGACTCCCGCGCATTTCTACCTTTGGGAGTACATGAAGTACATGGCGAATGAGATGAAAGGAACATCGGACATGATGTTCGGCACGTATCCGTGACATGCCTGTACCTTTTGAAAGGGTCCCTGAATCTATACGGTGACATTGTAAAGCATGCATTGTTGCCAATGGAGGAATTTTGAACTTGTTCCGTGATTTAACCATGTTCTTTAATGAAAGTCATATTAACACCTTTTTCAACATTCTTTCTTTCTTCCCCCTCTTCGCTTGCGAATATTGCCCTCTAGCGGTCGCCTTTCGCATTTTCGGACGCAACTTCCTATGTAAATCTTGTTTGTCATAGTGTGACAAAGCAGCATGTTAAGTTTGCGAACGACATTTTGAGACACCCTGTAGAACAAAACATGATTATGAATATTATGCATCGTAAATTATTATGAATATTTTGTAGAGTGTGATGCTCAAAATTAGCAATGATAAATAATACATTATTTGTATGATCTATGATACATAGTTTTATACATGTTTCTTTTGTACAAACATCTTAATGTGCATAATTATTTTTCGCATCACTGTCCCATGTTTCCTCTACTGTCATTTTATCCATTTATCTTTATTGTATTATATCGATTTCCTGTGGGAAACGGACCGACTGTCTGTAATAAAACATGATAAAGTAAAAAGAAAAAAAATCTATACTTAAAATAAATTTATAGTTATAAAAGGTGCAGTATTTGGAAATATTATTCTTTCATGTCAGTTTGGCTAAATATTTTGCTAATTATGAACAATCCTTAAAAATATTTACAATAAGGACTGCCATCAACCTGTTAAATTGAAACATTTGAATGGAAACTAAATATTCTCAGTAATTTATCTCCCTCAAGCTTTCAGCTGCAAGCTGGAAGAGTTTGAATTAAAATTTTAAATTTTGTAAGTGTTAGTATTTTAAGGGCTAAATAAAATAGGTTTAAATTTGCGAAAACTGGTATAAGGCAGCAGCGATGACATCGTTCATAAACGAAAGCATTTGCCTCCGAAATTAAAAGGTTGAAAAGGAGTTAAAGTTATCTTGGGTATAGCAATTAAGCGAAGAGTGTCCTCGCGCTTAATGATTAAACCGTCCACTTATTAACTGAAAGACGCAGATAGGGAAGTCATTTGACAGTATTAAGAGTTCTGGACAAATATTTTAGTATTTATAAAGTAAATGATATATGAATGGATTAAATAAAATACTAGAAAATTATTCGGAAATTTATGGAATAAACCAAAATTTATTTAAGGATAATTAAAATAATCGTTAAAGTATAACGACCTAATTTTTAGCCCAAAGGGATATTAGTCCAGAAGGGCTATTAGTCTGCAAACGGCATTTTCCGTCGAATCACTAAACACGCTGAATTACTTTTCAAATTGTTGCCTCCAAATATTATCACTCTGTATTATATTTAAACAAATTACATAATGAAGAATCTGCAAATTTTTATATATATTGTTACGAAAAATTCGGCGGTTGCGCCTGTATGTAAGCTTTCCGGCATAGCGCTAGGGTTGCCATAAAATAGTGTATGTCAGGGTTGCCAGATTGGCGACTTTATCGCCCATTTGGCGACCAAATCGGCGATATCCCATGGTCCAATCGGGAAGCTTCTAGAATAACTTCCTGTCGAGATATTTCTCGAAACGTGTCGAACTTAAAGAAAAGCTATATAAACCCTTGCGTTTCTGAGAGCAGTTAGTAGCGAGTAGTGCGATTAATTGTGAAGTTAGTTGCGAAGTAGTTGCGAGCATTGTGAAGTGTTGCGAGCAGTGTGATTAGTTTGTGCTAAGCTACGCGAGAGTTTTGTGAACGGAAAGCAATCGAGATAGTGCTTTGCCGTGAAGCTATCTTTACAGTATAGCTTGAAAGTGGATTCGTGATTGTTCCACGGTGTTCATTAGAAGTTTAGTGCTTTGCCGTGAAGCTACCTCTACAGTTACAGCCTGAAGCTGTGTTGCTGATTGTTTCAGCGTATTTATTGTAGATTTTCGACGCTTTTAAAGGTAATTTTGGAACTGTGCTGTAAATAGTGATTCCTGTAAATAAATTGTGCTTTTTATTGTTCTGCATCGTGTTTTCAAAGGTGATTTTGGAATTGTGCTGTAAATAGTAATTCCTGTAAATAAATTG